>NW_026477677.1:0-97500 GCF_026875155.1 Cherax quadricarinatus
CATCAGGACCCGGTGACTTATTTTGCTTCAGTCGGTCTATCTGCTTCACAACCATTTCACTAGTGACTGTGATGTTACATAATTTATCTTCTGGCCCACTATAGAAATTAATTACTGGAATGTTATTAGTGTCTTCCTGTGTAAAAACCGAGAGAAAATAATTATTTAAAATCGAGCACATTTCATTCTCTTTGTCAGTAAGATGCCCATAGTTATTTTTAAGGGGACCTATCTTATCTCTGACTTTTGTTCTATATACCTGGAAAAAAACTTTTTGGGTTAGTTTTAGAATCCCTAGCAACTTTAATTTCATAGTCCCTTTTAGCTTTTCTTATCCCCTTTTTAATGTCCCTCTTAATGTCAATATACTGATTCATAAGATGACACTCACCTCTTTTGACACGCCTATATAAATTCCTTTCTTATGCCCTAGTAGATATTTCAGCCTATTATTCATCCATTTTGGGTCATTTCTATTTGATCTAATTTCTTTATACGGAATAAACGTTCTTTGAGCCTCATGTATAGTGTTCAGAAAACTGTCATATTGATAGCTCTCTTCGTTACCCCAGTCAACAGATGATAAGTGTTTTCTAAGCCCATCGTAATCTGCTAAGCGAAAATCTGGGACTGTTACTGAGTTATCGCTACTATCATACTTCCATTCAATGCTAAATGTAATTGATTTGTAGTCGCTAGCACCCAGTTCCTCTGAAACTTCTAAATTATTAACAAGGGATTCTTAGCATACACTATCCCACAAATCAATAGCTGATCCACCACACACTACCCGCGCCCTACAGTCCCACCTCTATTTACGTTATTGCCTAGGTCCATATAATTAGACTTTGCCACATTAATTTCCATCCCAGTAGCCTCGCCAAACACATCTACCACCTTTTCTACCTTGTGTAAATCCTTCTCATCCCTCGCCAATACAGTTGTATCATCCACATAACCCACAATACCCGGCAGACATTGTTCGCATCGCTATTGGGCCGTGCGGACGGGCTGCGCAGTAGCTTCCACTTCACCTGGTTTCTGCGCAGTTTTCACTGATCAAACATGGCGGATTACAACGGCAGGAGGATTAACACAGTCTGCATTGAGCTGTTAAGGGGTTCTCTGAGCCCTGCTACGATGAACGTACTTCTTCCTGCAATTATTAGGGATCTATATGGCATCCCTAACGAGGAACTGTATGGTGTGGCCCTTAACGGGATGAAAAGAGTATTTGTGAAGTTTCTGAGGGCCAGTTTCTACAACAGTGTGGTGGAGGAGTACCAGGAACGCCGAATGTGCCTCAACTCGACGATGGATGTGTGTATGCATGACGTGTCTACTTACTATATGTGGGTACGGGTGAGAAATGTACCCTTTGAGGTGACCAAGTTTGGTATAGAGGACGTTTTCAGCAACTACGGAGTCATTCATGAGGCTAGAGGAGGGGTATGGCGGGATGGACCATATGAGGGCGTCCCGGAAGGTTCATACAACATCAAGATGACATTAAAGAAGCCTATACCTTCGTATGTGATGTTGACAGGCAACAGAACTCAGGTATGTGTCTTATGCGGGACAAAGGAGGACGTGTCGTCTTTGCAACTCTTATGAACATATAGCGGCGCAATGTGTACGTAGAGTTGCCCCAAGGGTGCCAGCCCCGGTGGAGGAGGTCCAGCAGACGAGTGTGGTGGCGACGGTGAAAACTGGGACTCCTCTATGGAGAAAGAGGGTTCAATCCCTGTCGGGGTATGGTTTGTTTGCAATCGTGTCATTACGATTTCGTGAGTCATGTTGACGGCAGAGAGGGGACTTGAGCTGGAGTTCGTCACGGCCACGCTAGCTGGAGATTCGTCTGTAAAAACTTGCATTTGTGGTCACAGTGGTGCCTGTGCTAACCTTCCTATGGTGTAGAAATATACCTAGTTGGACGAATCTTGTTGTGGCTAGCTGGTCTAGTGGCTAACGCGACGGTCTGGAGTTTTGAGACACTCTGACCGCAGGTTCAATCCCGGCCGGGGTATGGTTTGTTTGCAATCGTGTCATTACGATTTCTTGAGTTATGCTTTGTTCCACAAGGCACAGTACTCGTTCCTCATCCTCATTTCTGACAGACAAAGATGTAAGCCATAGTTCCGTGTCTTCCTTTGTGGATGACACCCAGATCATCATGGCAGTGACCTGCATCGAAGACACTGCGAGACTCCAAGCGGACCTCAACCAAGTCTTCGAATGGGCCACTTAAAACAATATGAAGTTCAATGAGGAGAAATTTCAACTACTCGTATATAGAAAACTTGAAGAAATTAAAAATGTGTCAGAGTATACCACAAATTCTAAAGATACAATACAACGGAAAAATAATGTGAAGGACCTGGGAGTGATAATGTCAGAATCTCGCCTTTAAAGACCACAACAATGTTTCTACCTCATCTGCTAGGAAAATGATAAGATGGATAATGAAAACTTTCAAAACTTGGGATGCCAAGCCCATAATGATTCTCTTCAAATCACTTGTGCTCTCTAGGCTGGAATACTGCTGTACACTAATGGCCCCCTACAAGGATGGTGACATTGCAGACCTGGAGATTGTACAAAGACTTTCATGGCACACATAAGTGCGATAAGGCACCTAAACTACAGGAAGCAGTTGAAGGTCCTTGATCTGTGTTCCCTCGAATGCAGGCGAGAGATACGCGATAATAAACACTTGGAAGGTCCTGGAGGGATTGGTACCAAACTTGCACACAGAAATCACTCCATATGAAATCAGAAGACTCGGCAGGAGATGCTATATTTCCCTGATGAAAAGCAGGGCTGCCTAAGCTCTTGGGAGTTAGCGTGGGCTGTTACCAAGTACAATGGCTTGTAGTGTTTTAGAATCTCAGATTCCAGTGTTGAAGGAGATTCTGCTTCTTCAGGAGGAAAATTGGAGGCTGAAGCTTCGCATAGATGAGTTTGGGAATGAGTGTGAGAAGGATTTAACTGCTAAGGAGGAAATGGTCACCTGGAGTTTACCTGGAGAGATTTCCAGGGGTCAACGCCCCCACGGTCCAGTCTGACAAGGCCTCATGGTTGATCAGAGCCTGATCAACCAGGCTGTTACTGCTGGCTGCACACAATCCAACATGAGCCACAGCCCGGCTGGTCAGGTACCAACTTTAGGTGCTTGTCCAGTGCCTGCTTGATGACAGCCAGGGGTCTATTGGTAATCCCCCTTTATGTATGCTGGGAGGCAGTTGAACAGCCTCAGGCCCCTGACACTTATTGTGTTCTCTTAACGTGCTAGTGACCCCTGCTTTTCATTGGGGGATGTTGCATCGTCTGCCAAGTCTTTTGCTTTCATAGCGAGTGATTCTCGTGTGCAAGTTCAGTACTAGTCCCTCTAAGATTTTCCAGGTGTATATAATCGTGTATCTCTCATGCCTGCATTCCAGTGGGTACAGGTTTAGGAACTTCAAGTGCTCCCAGTAGTTAAGGTGTTTTATCTCCACTATGCATGCCATGTAGGAGCTGCAAGTAATCACCGGTTCTTCAACACGCAAGTTATACTTTTGTAATCACATTACTAATCACATTACTCTGTTAAATAACTTCCAGTAGTTCCTTCATGTGTTAGCCCAAATCATCGACCAGACATGTTTTAAATAAGTGACCCATTGATCAGGTCCGACTAATTCTGAACCCTTGGCTGGTCCGAACCCTTGACCGGTTTCAAACGGATTCTTTGGATAATACAGCAGACTAAACGGACGGGGTTTTAGGTGCCCTTATCAAACAATATATATAAAACAGGAATTCACACCGGTAAGCTGTCCAAATATACAAGTAAAGTTAGAAATAGAAATACAAATAGCCATATCTTCATTTTAAGGAGGTTATTAGTTGAATATTCAAGAGGTTAATTGTAAAATTACAGTAAATTAACCATTCAAATCACATTATGAAGCTCTGTAGTCTGCAGTCAATCAAACAGACTTTCGCATGGATAAATTGTCATTTTTGTGAAAATTTGTGTCACGCCCCTTATGCAGATATCCAAGAACTATCTACAAGCAGTATTAAGTCAGGGAAGTGTTTTGGGTATGCCCAAATGAGATAAATTTGTGGACTAAAATCACATTGGTATTTAAAGAGGACAACATCAAAGCAGCCTTCATAGAAAACCTTGAAGCATTCTATAACAGATGGTAAAATAAAAAGTCTAGGCTGGATGATATCACCCTTGGTGCTGGCCATGTAGTCAAAATGTAAGGCAGAAGGTGCTGCCCCGGTAGTCAGTAAATGTGGGGCTAATAGTGCTGTCCTGGTAGACAGTAATGGTGAGGATGGAGGTGCTGTCCTGGGAGACAGTAAATGTATGCATGAAGGAATGCATATAAATGACCTCGAGGGAGACAGGAGCTGTAGTGGGGAAACAAGTGTAGTCAAGGACAAGATAAAACCAATATTACAGAGTAGTAATACCACAGGAGATAGCAAACAAGAGGACTCCATTAGCAATAGTGAGGATATATTACCAGAAATAACTAGTGAGAGCTCCATTGTTAGTACTAGTGAGGATAGGAAAGACATGTATACATGCACCCACAGGGAATACAGTCACAAACCCAAGGCAAACGGAAACCAAGCCTGTGCACATACTATGCACTTGGTATCTGTAGGCATGGTAAATCTGAAAAAACAGATGGGACGTGCAACTATGACCACCCTACAAAATGCCGTGCCCATATGACAACAGGAAAACGCAAACTCTTTTCCTTGAAGGTTTTTTTTACCCTGAAATTTGTCCCTCTTCAGTACAGGAAAGACTGCTTTAACTTAAATTGCAAGGCACACCATCTAAATTGGACAAAAAGATACAAAACATAAAGGCCATGGGAAAACCTGGGTAGCCACAACCACTCAAGAGGGAGAGGTTTTTTAGTGCCAGGAAGGAAAAAAAAAACTGGCAGGAAATGGCAGAAATCATACACCAAATCCAGTCATTCCTGGAGTGGAACCACAGTCGATGGCCTCCACTCCAAACCAACAGATACAGATACTAATGCCAGAAAAAAAATCCCCCCCAGTACCAACAATACCACCAGTCCGATAACATTCTTCTTTGCAAATATACAGGGTCTAAAGCCAGCAACAAACAACAAAATACCTTTCATCCGTGGACTTCTTGCAGAGGCAAAGGCAATGTTCGCGGCTTTCAACTGAGACCCACATAAAGGAACACTTGGACAACGAAATATGGATCCCAGGTTACAACCTATACAGATGTGACAGAGTGAACAGGCAAAAGGGGGGGGGGGGGGGTTTGGCCTGTACATTGCAGAGTCACTTGTTTGCACAGAACTGCTTAATGCCTCAAATGATGTAGTGGAAGTTTTAGCAGTAAAGGTCTAGAACCAAAACCTAGTCATTGTGGTAGTCTACAAGCTCCGGATGCAACATCCCAGCAATTCCAGGAACAGCTGTTAAAAATTGACCACTGTCTCGAAAATCTTCCAGTACCTGCACCAACATCTTGCTCCTGGGGGATTTCAACTTAAGGCACCTAAAATGGAGGAATATAGCAAATAATATTGTTGCAGTAATAACACCAGGAGGCATCTCTGATGAAAACTCACACGAGCTTATAAATCTCTGCACAAAATTCAGTTTTTTTAAAAAAAGCAAAAAATGGGCCCTACTAAAAGGAAAATTCACTGACCTCTTTCTTCACTAACAATGATGATCTGAAAAGGGAAATGTCACCTTTATCAAAAAAAAATTTATACTGTTAAAAACCCCAAAATTTGAAGTTCAGACTTGTATGCGGGGAGCCCCAGACCGACATAATGAGACTTCCGAAAAAGGGGCATTAACCAATTTAAAATTCAATAACAAAAAAAAAGGGGGGCCCAAAAAGGTAAACCAAGTCCTAACCGATATAAGCGGGGAAGATATACTAAGAAACCCAAGCCCCCAAAACTTATGCCTAAAAACGTTTTTAAACTCAGTGGCCTGATGTATGCAAAAGGCTTTTTCCCTTAAAAGAAAAGGGGAGTAGATGAAAAAATAGAAAAAAGACAGGTCTCCCTTTACAGGCGAGGGAAAAAGAAAAAACAGAGCGGAAAAAGAGGTCAAAATATTTTAAAATGCGTAGGGGAAAAGGTTTCAGAAAAATTTGAAAGAAATTCGAATTAAGTAAAAAAAATCCTTTAGGAGTGGGAAAATTGCGGGAAAAAAAAATTTAAAAGCCATAAATGAAATCGAAAAAAAAACCCAAAGTTTTTCTTCTCCTAGGGCCAAATCAAAATCGAAAAACCAAACCGTCCAGTATTGGGCCCCTACTTAAAAAAGATGGGTCCTAAACAGATAAACAAAAGGGAAAATGAGTGAGTACCCTTTGGGGCCCCAATAGGACTCAGTTTTTAGCAAGCGCCAAACCCGACTGAGATTTCGAAGTTAAAAATGAATTTTTTATGAGAGCCCCCAAAATTTTTGTTTAAAAACAAGCCTTTTGATGTCTTCCGACCCCAAAATTTGACTTCAAAAAGGCGAAAAAATTTTGACATG
This sequence comes from Cherax quadricarinatus, assembly GCF_026875155.1. Taxonomy (NCBI): domain Eukaryota; kingdom Metazoa; phylum Arthropoda; class Malacostraca; order Decapoda; family Parastacidae; genus Cherax; species Cherax quadricarinatus. The sequence goes on from NW_026477677.1 coordinate 6,556, forward strand.
CCCATGCACTCTCCCCCCGGGGCCCAAAGACTCAGGGAAAAACTGTTCACAAAAAAACTGAAAGAAGGGGTTATCCCCGACCCCCTTTTTCCACCCTGTGGGAGGGGGGAAGCATGGACAGGGAAATCGTCCCACAGTTACTAAAAACAACAACACCCCCCAAATCCCAAAAAGGGGGGCAGTTAAAAGAAAACCCAGCAAAGAACAAAAGCCCCAAAAAAAAAAAACTGACACCCCCATATCATAAAATTTTGGGAAAAGGGTTTAAAAAAGCAAGATCCCACCCATCTAGAACCCATTCTTTTTCAAAACCCCAGGGCAAAACAGGGGGGTTTGGGAAAGGTCGTCCTGTCTGTCTCAATATTGGACCCTTTTCGACAAGGCCCAAAATTTGCTTTAGAAGCAAAAAGAATGAAGATTTTAAATATATCCCAGACTTTCCCAAAAGCCTTCGAAAAGTGTGGGGCAGGGGGTAATAAAACACAAAATGCGGGGCTAAAGGAAAAACCCGGAAAAAGCGGTCGTTGGATTTTATAATTTCCTCAAAAACAGAACACAGTGTCTTTAAACAGAGTAAAGTGGGAAGGCGGGCTACGGTGAAAAGCTCTGTTCCAAAAGGCCCCAGTTCCCCCATCTTTTTTCCCATCCTCATTTTCCAAACTTAGAAAGGATGTCAGCCACACCCTCCGTGTTTCCTTTGCAGATAAAACCCCCGAATTGCATGCTGTTTTCCCATTGCGGGACACTGCAAGGCTCCAGGTGGACATCAACCAAATTTTTTCAGTGGGCTTGCGGGGAAAAAATATGAATTTAAAACGATGAGAAATTTCAATTACTCAGATATGGAAATATGGGGAAAATTTAAAAAATCTTCAGAGTCCCAAAAAAAAAATTTTTCTGGCCACAAAATAGAGCGAAACCCCCAACGTAAAGCCCCTGGGTGATCATGTCGGGGGAAATCTCCCCTTTTCCCAAAGGACCAAAAACATTGTTTCAAATTCGCATCTGCTAGAAAAAATGACAGGATGGAAAAGGGAAAACCCTTAAAAAACCTAGGGGGGCCCCAACCCCTGGGGACCCTATTAGGTCATTTGTTCTACTAGGCGGGAAATATTGCTGCACACAAAACAGCCCCTTTCAAGGCAGGTAAAATTTCCCCCGCCCTGGGAAAAATGTACAGAGAACTTTAATGGCATGCAAAAATTGGAGAAAAAAAACCCTAATTTTGGGAAAGCCCCTTGGGGGGTTCCTAAACCTGTTTTTCCCCTGGAACGCAGGAGGGAGAGATACACGATTATACACACCGGGAAAAAACCCTAGAGGGATATTTACCGAACTTGCCACGAAAATCATCACTACGGAAAGCAAAAGACTTGGCAGACGTTTTGCCCCATCCCCCCAATGAAAAGCGGGGCGTAAAATAGCACTTTAAGAGCCCAATACAATAAGTGTCAGGGGCCCGAGACTTTTAAACGGCCCTCCCCACACTTTAAAGGGGGGTTAAAAAGACCCCTGGGAGTCTTCAAGCTGGCACTGGACAAGCACCTAAAGGGGCAGTTCCCGTTTAGCCCGGCTGTGGCTTCATTCGTTGGTTTGCGGGCAGCCCGAAACAAACGCCCGGTTGACAGGCTTGATCCACCAGGAGGCCTGGTCCCCCAGGCTGGGCCGCGGGGGGGGGGACACCGGGGAAAAAAATCTCCAGGGTAAAAATCCCGGTAAAAAAGTCGAAGGGCCCTCTACTCCCAAAACAAAACAGATACTAGACCCGGGAAAAAAAAAATCCCCCCTGTATAAAAATACCAGTCTGATGACTTCTTTTCAAAAATTTCAGGGTCTAAAAACCAAACAATGAAAAAAAATACCTTTCATCCATGGATGTTTTTCAGAGGGGAAAAATTCAAAGCCCCCCCCTTTCACGAGACCCCTTTGGAAGGTAACTTGGAAACGAAAAATGCTTTCCCAAAGGGTTCAACCTATACAGTTGTACTAATGGCAAAAGGAAGGGGGGGTTTTTGGCCCGTATAAACGCGTCACTTGTTTGCACAGAAATGCTTAATGCCTCAAATGATGTAGTGGAAAGGGGGGGGCATAAACCCCCGTAAAAGATCAAGAACCAAAACCTTGTTTTATTCGGTAGTTTACAAGCCTCCCGGGGTGCAACCCTTAAACAAACCAGGGGGCAGCCCGTCAAAAAATTTAAAACTGGGGAAAAAATTTTTTTCCAGCTCCTGCCCTTTTAAACATCTTTTCTTCCCGGGGGGGTTTTTAATTGGGGGCACCCAAAAAGGAGGAATATTTGCAAAAATGTTGTTGCGTAAAACACCAGGGGGTCAGCTTCACGAAAAACTCTCACACGAGCTTTAAAAATTTTCTGCCCCAAAATTAAAATTTTAAACCCGGGAAAATAATAGAGCCTAATCGACTGGAGAATACACTAGGGGCCCCATCTTCACTAACCCAAATTTTGATTGTTTCGAAAGGGACCATTTTCAAAAAAAATTTTACTCAGAAAAAGAAGAAATCGAGGGTTTGACATGGGATGCGTTTGGGCCCCCCGACCCCAAAAAGAGATTAGTTCCCCGGGCAGCCTTCACCAAAAAAACTTCAATTTAAAAAGGAAAAAAAAGTGGGACCAAATAAATCAAGTCCCTAAGTGAAATAAGCTGGGAAGATATTCTAAGCAACACAGCCCCAAATTATGGGGCCCAACAGATTAAAAATCTGTGGCCCCACCAAAAGTTTTGGGCCCCTTTTAAAAAAAAAAGGTTTGGGGAGTTGTAAAAAAGAAAAGGGCAGGGGGGGCTCCCTTTACAGGCGACAGGGAAAAAAATAACAGAGGGCTAAAAAAAGGTCAATATATCTGAAAAAGCGTTTGGGAGGTTTCCGGGTCGAGAAAAAAGCAAAAATCGAACTTTGGTTAAAAGGGAAACTTGGAGGAGTCAAAAAATGTGGAAAAGAATTAAAACCATAAAAGAAATTAAAGAAAAAACCCAAAATATTTTTTTTTTTTTATGCCCAAAACAAAGTTTGAGAGCTTTCCCCCATTGGGGCCCCCTACTTAAACAGGGGTGGGTTTTTACAAGAGACAGCAAGGGAAAAGGTGAGCTACTCAAATCCAAAAATTTTAAATTAAGCAAACCGCTAAAACCCGACATAGTCGAAGGTTAAAAAAAGTTTTTTTGTGAAAGTCAAAGAATTTGGTTAAAAAAAGGATATTGAATTATCCCGACCCAAATGACTTAGAAAAAAGGCGATAAATACATTTTCCCATGCACTCTGCCCCCCGGGCCAGCTCGGGTGGAAACTGTTAAACAAGAACTTTAGGAAGCCCCCTTCACGGGTTTTTCCATCCTATGGAGAGGGGGGCAAAGAATGGGGGGGCGTTCCCCCCAGTTACTAAATACAAAGGGCATTGCCCCACTCCCAAAAAAAAAGGCAGTAAAGCAAAAGCAAAGAATACAGGGATAGACTAAAGTCCCATTTTATAAAAATATTTGAAAGAGTCCTAAGAAGCAAAAATCCCCCCCATCTAGATTTCCCATCAATTACACAACCCCCGGGGGAACATGGGTTAGAGTAGGTCGCTCCTGTTGTCTCAAACTATTGGATAAATACGGGCAAGGTCTTAGGCACTAGAAGACAAAGAATGCAGATGTTTAAAAATTTCCCGCTTTGCCAAAAAACAGGAGTAGGTAAGGTTGGAAAGGGCCTTCTGATTTTTAAAGATGATGTAAAGGGTTTTCCTGGGGGGATGGGTTTGTCCCAAGTTTTTTGGGAAACTTCCCCTTTTCACTTTGTTGGAGCCCCCAAAAATAGAATAAAAAAAGGGCCTGTAGTTGTTATTAATTTTTAATAAATCCAAATTTTAAAAAAGTTTGTCCTTTATCTGGCCCTTACCCTGGAAACCACGCCCCGAAAAAAAGAAAATTTGGGAATAAGAAAAAAAATTTAAAATGGTTACCAATGGTCATGTTAAAAATAACATTTAAAAAATGGAAAAAGGGGGCTGATTTAAAAGCCAAAAAACATTTTCTGGTAACCAGCCCCCCAAAAAAGGAAAAAAAACAGTAATTTCTTTGGTAGATCACCCTAAACCCGTTTTGGGAGAAGAATGGAGGTGAAGTGACTCTCCAAAATTCAAAACCCCCACCAAGTAAGGTCAATACTACCAGGGGTAAAAAATTTTTAAACAAAAAAGACACCAAGAAATTTTGTTTTTGCCCCCGCCCCCGCCCAGGGGAAGGGGGGGGGTGCGGGATATAAAATCGTTAAAAGGTTTTTTGGTTGGGCCCGAACAACCTTTACCCCCTAGTATTTTACAATATTCCCAAAAACATGGAGAGCTAAAATGGGGGAAAAAGAAAAAAAGGTAAATAAATTTTTTCGAAAGAAATTTACCAAATTTAAGAGTAATGCAAGCCTCAAAAGGGGGCTTTTTTGCCTTTTAAATTTTCCCCAAGAATAATTTTTGGAATTTTAAGCCAAAGGGTTTTTTTTGGATTTACCTTTTGCCCCTACGAAAAAATTTTTTAAAATTTTTTTTAAGGATTTTTTTGGCGTGTAATGGGGAAAGGGGGTTCCCTTAATATTTTTTTTAATTATATTTAAAAATACAAAATGTTAAAAAAAAAACCCCTTCGGGGGTTGATGCATTTTAATTAAAACGAAACATAATCCCCTCAGGAAATGTCATTGGAACCCTTTATGGGGGGACTGGGGGCCCCATTTCGGGTCGTTTATTTTACAAAATCGAGGTAGGGGAAGGGAAAATTTTTTGAAATTCGTGGGCTTTTGGACCACTTGGCATTTTTCCCGCAATCATCGGTCCAAGGAAAGAAAGGGTTTTGGGAGCACAACGACGGGGGATTTTAAAAAAGGTAAGGATGAGGCAAGGGTGAAAATTTGAGGGGGTCAAAGTTTTTCTGGTGAGGGAGGTGAGTGGCCAGTTTTAAAGGGGCAGGGGGGCCGCGAGGGGGATCACTACCCGGTTATTATTGTAATACGGACAAACAACGACCGCAGGAAAGGGTGGCGCTGGCCCTTTTTGGGAATGAGGGTCCTTGTCAAAGGGAAAAAAATTTTTTTTTTAAATTTTAAATTTTTAAAAAACCCCTCATAATTCCTTTGGGGGGCCTATTTTTTGGGGTAAATTAAAAAAGGGGAAACCCAAAACCAAATTAAAAAAAAACCCAAATCACCATTTTACCGCCTACTTTACAGGGAAGGGGGGGGTTGGGGGGGGAAAGAAAACCTCCGGGGGGTGACACACCCTTTTTTTACAGTTTTTAAAACACCAACAGGGAACACGGGGGAAATATATTTCGAGTTTAAAACGGTAATATTTTAGAATGTTTTTTTTTTTTTTTTTTTTTATTTAAAAAAACACAATACAACTACATTTTTTTGATTTTTTATTTAACAAAAAAAAACAAACCATTAAATAATAAAACAAAAATTACCTTTTCCCCAAAAAAACCTTAACAAAAAAAACACTTAAAATTAAAAATCCCCCAAAGCCCCAAACCAGACAACTTTTTAAATCAGTTGAACATCTTTGGGTTTTTTATCCATAAAATAACCATTTACTTTTAAAAAAAGGTAATATACCAAATATTTCCACTTTTTAAAATAAACTTTAAAAAAGAATTCCAATAATCCATCTGACATTTTTTGTTTTTTAAAACTTTAAAAAAGAAAATTTAAAAACCCAAAAATTCTTTGGTGCAAAAGCCTTTCCCCCCTTCCACGGTTTCCCAAAAAAAATTTTTAACAAAGATACACCCGGGGGGAAAATTATTACATGAAAAAATGTTTGAGGTTCCCTTCTGGGGCCTCTGCAAAGAATTTTCCTTTATTAAAATATGCCCCAAAGACCTTTGTTTTCCCTTTTAAAATTTAAACAAGAAAATTTTAAATTTCCCTTGAGGAATCCCCCCCTAAAACCCAGGGTTTTTGAAGTTTGGGGGCGGGGCGAGGGGTCCCCCATTTAAAAGGGTTTTTGCGCAGTTTTCCCATTTCAACACGGGGAAAGGAGGAGAATTAAACACTTTTCCTCTCCCTCACTTCGCCGAAAACCGCTTTTTGGGGTTTTAAGGTTTTGGGAAGTATGGTGTCCCAATTATGAAAGAGATTTGAAATTTTCGGGTGACCAATGTGGTTACCGGAAAGGGGGTTTTCAATCAGAGGGGTTTTAAGACGATTACTTCCGTATGGGAATTTTCCCCAGGCACCAGGGATCAGGGATTTTCGAATATGGGCAAAAGAAGGTGGGTGTGGCTTTGGACCATTTTGGGCCCCAAGGGGTTAAAAAATTAAAAAATTGCCCCCTTTTCGGGTTCCAGGAAAAATCAGGAAGTGTTTTTGGGGGGCAAAGGGGAAACCTCTTGGGTTTTGAAAAGGGGAAAGGAGTGATTCCCCGGGGGTTGGCCCTTTGGGGGGGAAAAAACCACGGCGGTTTCGGCGGGGAATGGTTTATTTATGGATTAGATTTAGAAGGGGGTAAACCAGGGGGGGAGGTTTTCACACTCCGGTGGAGGAGGAATTTCCCTTTCCAACTCTGAGGTGGTGGAGGAAGTGGTGGAGACGACCGGGAGGTGCCCTGGAGCGTGCCCCCGAATTTTTTGGGGGGGCCCTTGGTAGGGAGGGACTGGATGAACGGATCAGTGAAAGCGCATTGAAGGCCGGTGAAAGTCGGAAGTAGTAGGAACACGGGAAAAGGGATACACTTGTATGGCAGGGGTCACAGGGGTTTTGTACCGAGGAAGAGGGGCTTTGGGGGGCACTCTAGGAAGGCCGCAGGGCTGACTAAATTAGATGTGTTTTAACACCGGGGCAAAGACCAGGAAGAAGGTTTGGGCGAGGGCCCCAATTTCCCCCTACAGGGGGGGAGTAAGGAAAATCGGGGGAGAGAAAGGGGGGGTGGAAGTTCTTTTAAAAAAGAGTAAAAAAGGAAAGGAAAGCATTTGAAGGGGAAGTGTGAGCAAGCCACAGCGGCATAGGGGAAACCCGTTTCCCCTTTGACCATTCGGGTGGTAACGATAAATGCTAATGGCTTAAAAACTGGGGTTAAAAAAGGGTGTGTTGGAGGGGTTCCTTAAAGGTACACGTTGATGTTGGTTTCCTACGGGCAAAACATAGCAGGTAGTGATTGAATTGAGAGGTATAAGTTTTATGTGACTTTGGCACGTTTTTTAAAAGGGGCGGAGTGGCGTTTTAGAAAGGGGACAGTCCCTTGCAGTCAGGGGTGGAGGAGGGGGGGGGGGGGGTTGTTGGGTGGAGGGTGGGGGGGGAGAGTGGGGTAGTTTTGTGGGGGTTTATATCCTGCTTTGGGAAACGTAAGGAAAAAAATCGTTTTTGTTCGTGCGTTTTGTTTATCATCTCAGGGGTTTCCTCCCATAGCGAAAATTTGGAGGTGATTGGAATTGTGTGTTTTGGCAGTAGACGTATTTTTGGGGGGGGGGTGTGTTTTGGGGGTTTTTTAAAGGGGATGCATTGGGTGATGCGGGGTGGTAATGTGGTTGGAGGGGGGGTATCGGTTAGTATACTAGAAAGGGGGTTTTTAGGCAAGGTTGGATAGGATTTATGTGGGGCGGGGGATGGGAAAGTGGAAGAGTTGAACAGTAGAGGGGTTTTTAGAAAAAAGGGATTTTGGTGACTTAGGGTGGAGGTTTTTCGAGAATATATCGGGCTATTGGAAAAATTAAAGTGAGGCTTTTAAAGGAGGTAAAGGGTCGGTCTTTTCGTCATGGGGGAAAAGGGTTTTTGGGAGGCTAGGATGGGAGGTGGATTTGTTAGTTTGGGTGGGGTTGCAGGAAAAAGGTAAAAATTGTAAAATTTTTTTAGGAAGGGGCGGGGGAAAGGCACGTGGAGGTTTGGATTGCAGTTTTTTTAGAGGGCATTTGAATGATTGTTTTGGGGGGGGAGTAGGGAGGGGGGGGAAGGGTTTTGGGGGGGAATTTTAGGAGTCGTTTAGTAGAGATGCATAATGAACGTTTTGATGAAACCAGGGTTCGGGGCAGGTTGGAGGAGTACTAAAGGGGTAAGCCAACCGGGGATGTTCTCAGAAAATTCAAGGACGACAGTTGAGGACTACCGGGCGCATATTGTTGTGGGGGGTGGGAGGGTTTGTGGGGGGACAGGGTTCATGACAAGATACTATCAGGGGGTTGTGAGTTTTGTTTACGGAGAAAGGGAGAGAAGGGGAGGGGTAGGTGGGATAAAACTTTTAGTGGGATTGGGGTACCGCAGGTAGGGGCAGAGGGATAGGGATTTTGGAGGAGGCATTAGGGGGAGGAGGGGGGGGGGAAAAGTGGTGAATGGGTTGAGTGGGGGAAGGCACGGAATAGAGGGTTCCCTAATGATTTTTCAAAGCGCATTGGGGGTTCTGGGGGAGTGCCTATGGAGGTTCTTTATATTTTGAAAGGGGCAAATGGCGCAAACACAGAGAACTGGGGTCTTGTTTGGTCCCAAAAAGAAGGGGGAGGGGGGAAAAAGGGGGTTTTGGGAGATCATGTCCTTGCTTTAATGTTAGGATTACAAAATTTTTGCAAAGGTATTGGGGAACAGGTTTAAAGAAGGAATTGGGAGTAGAGTTCTGAGGACAGTATGGTTTCCCGGGAAGGACATGAAGAATGGGCATAGTGCGATAAGGGTTTTTAAGAACTGTCAGGAGGGGGCATTTTGGTTTGGGATGGGCTCAGGCATATGTGTGTGAAGAGGGACTTTTTTGGGGATGTTTGGAAAAAATTTGGGTTTTGGGGGGGGTAGTGAGGGGGTGGCACCCTTTTTGAGGGGGCTGTTAATGAGGGGCAATTTAAATGGTAAGCTGGGGGGGGGGGGGGTGATGAGGAACAGGGTTAAGGCGGGGTTGCCCGCGTCACATTTGTTTTTTGCATGCGTGCAACATTTTTTTCTTTGAGGTGGGACAAATTGGGGGAGGTGGGGGGAAGAGGGGGGCTAGGGGTTTTGGGGATGATACAATGTGTTAGTTACGAGTGGGGGGGCTTTACTTGGGGGGGAAGGGCATTAGGAGCTTTGGGGGAGTTTCAGAAGGGTAGTAATTTAGAAAAGTCTTTTTATTAGAAGTAGGAACAGGGTTTGGGGGGGGAGATTGGGGGGGAGAGGGGTGGACGGTTTGTATAGAATTAAGGTGTGGGGATTGGGTTATGAAGCAATTGCAGGAAGTGGGGGTTTAAAATCAGAAGCAGTCCGGGTAGGGTTATAGGAAGTTAAAAGGTTTTTGGGGCAGTAAAGTGGGTTACGCAGAGGTTGTTGGTTTTAATTGGGTGGGTATAGCAAGGTTGGGGTTGCGGGGGGTGTTCCCTTTGAGGGTGCGGGATAAAAGGGAAATACAGAGGGGGGTGTTAGGTTTGGGGGGGGTTTGGGGAGGGCTGGTTGTCCAAAGTGTGGTCAACGGGGTAAAAAGGGGGGGTTCGGTTTGTTGGACTTAGGTTAGGGTAATGGTTTTATATATTAAGCAGAGGTATTTAAGGGGGGGGGGGAGGGGGGTGTTAGGGGGATGGGGTGAGAGGATGCTAAAAAGGGTGGGGGGAGGGATTTGAGAAAGTGTGAAGAGTATAAGATTAATTTTGGCGTGGGGAGGTAAAAAGGTTGAAGGTAAAAGCAGGGGTGGGTGGGGTGTGGGGAAGGGGGCATTGCAGGGGGGACGAAACCCCCCATGTATAATGGGGGGTCATATGGAGGGAGTTAGGACGTTTCGGAACCAGCGGGGGTTTAGGGAGTTGGTGTATCTTTTTTTCAAAGGGGGTGTGGGGGGCATCAAATTTTGTTCATAGGGGGTTTGTTGGGGAGGAACAGTTTATTCTGTGGGGAGGGGGAGACGGCAACATGTGGTATATTTTTGTTCATTTTGGAAGGGGTGGAGCTGGATGGCGGGGGTTATTAGGCTGTTGGGGGGGGGGGGAGTGGTCTTTTCTTAGATCTTTGTCAAGGGAGTTGGGGGGAGAAAGTGAGGGGGGTAGGCTTTGATGTTGTCTGGGATTATTTGCATGTTTCTTGGGGTATGAGGCGGTTGTAGGGAAAGTTGAGGAAAAAAAGCTAGCAGCGAGGTTTATGGACAAGGTGTGAATGGGTTAATATAGGGGGGGAGATGGGATTAAGTTTTTGATGGTTATCGAATTTTTCTGTAGAAAAGTTTAAAAGGAAAACAGGGGGGGGGCAAGGGTAGAGTTTTTTTTGTGAGGGGGGGGGTGAAAGGGTTTAGGATAGCATGTGGAATTTGGTGGAGGGTGAATATGGGGGCATATTTTTTTGAAATGGTTATTTTCCTGTGAGATATTTGGTTGGCGATCAGTACCTTGGATACTAGTCAAATTTGGAATGCCTTGATTACATTTTGGGTGGGTATATTTTGCACTTACTATCGGGGAGGGGTTTAAGGGCTGTTATGGCTTTTTAGGCCAAGTATACTGAAACAGTGAAAAAATGATTTCCCAGGAATTATTATGTGTTTTTTTTTAACTTTGAGAAGGGGTTTTAAATTAAAATAAAAAGTAAAAACTGTAGTAAGTTTTTAGTGTTTTAAGTGTGCTGAAAGTACTTTCCAATTCCCCTTGATTAGTTTTTTTTTAGTAATTAGTATACAAGATTTCTTTATAACGGTACTTCTTTATAAAAGAAGGTTTGAATACCTTGGCAAAAGAGAATGTGAAGAATATGACTTATCAAGGAGGTTTTAATTGTGTTTCAGATGGGAGTTAAATTTTTGTTTAGTCTTTAAACAAGTTTGCCCCGTCCTTGTGAGAAAAATTTTGGGATAGGGTTTATTTTAAAAATTGTACATAGGTTGTTTAAAGAATGTACCTCTAATTTATGTGTAAAAATACATTTTAAACAAGTTTTTGTTTTCAGGTTTTTTTTTTTTATTGATAGGGAATATTGGGATGAATTCTTCCAATTATAAAATGTGTCCGTTTTAAAAAACAAAATGTACATACTTGTTTTTATGTTTTTTTGATTGTTAGGTTATTTGAGGTTTTTTTTTTTGTCAAAACGGTGCATAAAAATATTTTTGAGCACTGGTTTTATTAAATTTGTTAAAATGGGGTTTGTAAATGGTGGTAATTCACCAAGGGGTTTAAAGTGTTTTTTAAATTTCGGGAAATGTGTGGTAGAGGAATTTTGATAATATCCAGTAAGTTCTTTTTATTAATCATTTAAACTTCTTGTATTCGTTTTTAAAAAATGAGGGGGGAGGGAACCGTTTATATGGGTTGACTTTGTATATAGTTTTTTAGTATAATGTACTATGGTGTTTTTTTGGGTTTTTAGTCTTTTGTGGTAAGAAACTGTATTTTTTTATTAAACCAACTTATGTTTGGGGGTGGGTTGCCTTTTGTGTAGTCACAGATGATTTAAAATTTTTGGGATGGCAACATGTTAAAATTTAAGTGTGACATTAAAATATGGTTAAAGGGGATAGGGAATGTGGAAATTTTTGTTTATATTTAATGGGAAAAATGTCTTATTTATGTAAAGTATGCTAGTAACATATGAATATGTATTTTGCTTTTTTTTTTAAAATTTAAAAAAAAAAAATCTAGACAAACCCACCACATTTCATATCTTTTTTGGTCAAAATTTTGCCTTTAAAAAAGGGAAAAAGGTCCCCCCTTTGACTTAAGTAGCCAAATTATATCCCCCTTTCCGTTATATTTTTAATGCCTCCCGGAATGCGTTGCCCCCCTGTTACCCTAAATGAGTTTTATTTCTGCAATGTCTAAATTTCCTGCCGCAAATTTCCCTTTCCTAATCCCCCGCCCTTTTTTTCCCTTTAAGCCCCAGGGAATAAAACAAGAAACTGTCACAATGTACAGAATGGTATCTTTACAACTCAAAACCCCCTTACCTCTAAAGTTGGGCACGCGGGGCTCTACATTGCCCCCAACCCCCTTTAAATTAAGTCAGCCGCCCAAAACCCCTACCCGCCCCAACTCCCTACAAAATATACGGCATGAAAATGTTTCCCATTCCCCCAATGTTTTGCATTTCGCTTCCCCTTTCCAAACCCATCACACACAAAGCCTGCTTTTTACGCAAACCCCATTACAAACCATAAACTAATCCCCCCCCTAGGGCTTAATCTAAGTTTCTGGAAAACATCAAATCGACCCCAACATACAAAGGGGTATCCGACCCCTTGCATCACTTCGGTTTCCTACTCTCTTACTAACCTTCCCTTTTTTTTTTTCCCCACCATTATAACAAACCCTTAGCATATTCTCCATTCCCTCAATCCTTTCCTCCCCACCAAATTCGTACATCCCCATTACCCTCCCCAACCCCCACCCCTTTTACCCCCCCCCCCTTTCGTATTTTGTTTAACATTTCATGGCCTTGACCCTCGGCCCCCGCTCAAAAGCCCTACTCCCCCTTTTTGCGCCATTTGTCCCTAACCCTCTTTACTTCCATCTCGTCCAAAACCCCATATATAACGAAGCACCCTTTTCTGTATCTCCCTTTTTCTCCTGTTCCCGTAAAAGGGTACACCCCTGCCACGTTCCCCACTTTACTATAAACCAATGAAATTTTTTTTATTGCCCTTTGCATTAAGTAACTCTTCGCTCTTTGGTTCCTAATCCCTTGTACAACTTTCTCTCCCACCAATTCGAATTCCTCCGTCTAGCCCCTTTTCTCATCGCCAAATAGAAAAACCCAAAATTTTTCCCTTTTTAGTCACATCCCATCCAAACTCCACCCCCATTCTCCCCCCCCCCAAACTCCTATTCAATAATTTCGTTTAGCCCTGTTTGACCGCATGCCCGCCCTCTCCAAAAAACCTCATTACCCTCCCCCTTTCGCAAAAACCTTTGAATATTGATCAGTATTGTTGTGTCATTAAAACCAAATACCTCTGTGATCCCCGAAAACCCCCCTCCCGTAACGTTGTTTTCTTCCCCAACCATTCCTAAAAGGGGGGTTGCATACATGCAAAAAGATTTTGAGAATAGGGGCCCCTTGTTCAAAACCCTTTTTCCATTTTTAACACGTACCCAAACCCACCCTTAAATTTTGCACGAATCGTAGCTTCTGTACAAGGTTTCAAAACCCTTTTACTATTCCCCCCCCAAAACCCATAAGCCCTTTAAAATGTAACCATGTACTTCTATTCACACCCCTCTAACATTCTCCCAATCAATGCCCAAAATTCCACCACCCTTTCAAACCCCGCAAAAAATTTCCCTAATACGACTATTCCCTCCCCCATATACGACCCGGAATTTCCCCAATGACCTGTGCCCCATACCCCCTATTCCTTCTTCATCCTGTTCCTAAAAACTTTGCAAAAATTTATAAACCCTACCATTAAAGTATGGCCTTTTACGGCCGTGTTCTCCCCCCCGCTTTTTTTCTTTCAACACGACCACACCGTCCTCTATGACGTTCCCAATTTCCTTCCTTCAGCATACAATTCAAAAACCCGAACCAAACAAACATTTATGGGTTTCCCCAAAGCCTCTGTAAAAATCATTGGAAAGCCCATCAATTCCCGGGGCTTTCCCCCCTTTCTTAAATTGAACACTGCCCCTTTCATTCTTCCATATTTTATTCCCCCCAATCCCCCCTGTCCCCCCACCTTTCCCCAAACCCTTTACCCCTCCTCTTTCTTTATTAAATATCTCCAAATTACCTTTTTCCCTTTCCTTTTAAACCAATAGTGCATAATTATTATCCCTAGTTGTCACCAACATTGCCCCCCTTTGTATAACCTTCCAAATCGTCAAACTCTAAAAGTATTATAGTGGACTCCCTTTGTCTAATGCGAAAAAATTTTTAAAAACCTACCCACGGTTTATTCCCCCCTAGCAGGCATCCCTACTGCCCCCTTTCCCTTAATTTATCAAATCTTTCATTTGTATGTCCCCTTTGTCTCCCCCTTAGCCCCGATATTTCTTCAAAAGATTCTCCCATCTTTGCGTAAAACTATTGAGCTGCTGTTTTCCCAAATAATTTTGTAAAAACCCACCCCCACCCGCCCCTCCCCCCTTAATTTATAAAACCCCGCGATACCCGGTTTTGCCCTATTTTTCCCACCCAAACCAAAATATCCCACCCCTCCCTTTCCCCCACAATTGTCTCCACCAGTCTCTAAACTCTGCGTTCACCACCTCACTCCCCACCAAACCCGCATTTAACTTCCCGAACTTGAATATACCTTTCCACTCCCCCCAATCCAGTTTAAACCAAAAATGCCCCATGATCCGAAAACCCCACGTCCACTGTTTTTACCCCTCCTACCCTAACGCCCCCTTATATAAATCCCATCTAACCCCGCTGAATAATTTCTCCCAACAAAATGTAATCCCCTCTCCAAGCCCCACCCCCTCCCCGTCCCTCACCCCCGCACCTTTAAAAATTTCATAACGACCGTAAAAACACAACCCCCCCCCTTGGGTCCACGTCCCCCCCCCTTTAACACGTTCCCGTCCCCCCCCCCAAATTACAGTTTTAGAGGGAAACCCCTTAAAAAATACTAAAAATCTCTCCAAAATCCTCTTTTTCTTTGATTTTATTCTCGTGGCTTAAACCCCCCTAAAAATCTCTGATGCTCCCCATCACCCCACCCTCACACCCTCCCCCCCTTTTTCCCACTTTATAAACGTAAGGACTATTTTCCTTCACACCCTGCCCCTCCCCCCTTTTTAAACCAAAACCCACTTTTAAAACTGTAAAACCCTTTAAAGCCAAGAAGCCATTTTTATTATGTTCTTGTATAAAGCATTTTCATCCAATTATAAAACCCCAAAACCATTCCATCCAACTCGTTTCACTTTTTTCTTTAATCCATTTCATTTACAGTTACTATCGTGAAAATTTTTTTTAAAAGTGGTGGTTTACCCCTTTTTTTTGGACACACCCTCCATACCCTCCTGTGTTGGAACTTTTTGACAGCTTGCTTTTCACCCCCCTATCCCCTTCATTTTCCCTAGAACCTTAAACCTACATTACCCCCTTCCTCTTTCCCCTTATACATACATCCTTCTCCAAGATTTTACTCCCGTTCTTTGTCCTGAGTAAGAACATCTCATCTCAGCGTTCTGCATTCTCTTTCGAGAACTCCCCCCCCCACACACCTTTCACCTGTCTTTCTGCCCTTGGACCCCTTTCCAAACGTTTTTGCACATTAACATTTTTTGCACAAGTATTCTAACCTCCGATCTTGCTGCCCGTTGCTGCACCAGGTTTCACCCCCAAAACCCCCCTGTCCCTTTCAAGTCATGCAAAAAGGGGAATAAGTATTCCTCCAGCAAACCTCCTGTTGGCCCGTTTCCCCCATCCTCGATGTCGTTGTCCCCCTTTTCAACGTAGTGTTACACTTTCCTCCATATCGCCTCAGCCCCGTCCACTTCGTCACTCCATCGGCAAGGAATCTTGTTTGGCCTTACTCCTTCCTCCGACACCTCCAAACATTTCCCCCCCATGTAAGATCATGGGACCTGTCCCTCCGTCCCGCTTTTTTTTAGCATTGGGCCGCCATTTTGTTCAAAAAAAACCAATAATCTGCAAGTCTTCCGCGCCCCGAGTTTCACTTGACCTGCGTTCGGAAGACCCCCATAAAAACATATGGAATTGACTGCCCAACGTTTTTCCCCCGTAATGTCCTTCAGGTACCCCCCCAAAGGTCCCTTTTTTTCCCACACCCCTCCTGGAGTGGATTTTCCCATACTGCTAAACACCGGTTTCATGCTCCGTCCCTCAAAAGGGACGTTTTTTACTTTCACCCCGCACATAGCTGGGAAAAATGTAAGCAGACTTTTCCCCCTAGTGTTTACTGCCACCTTTCTCTTGATATTTGTTACTATGCTTGTGTAGAATCCTCGTCTTTAAAATTATAAATTCTCGACCACCTTGACTGTACTCCATATAATTCTTTGGTCGGGACCCTTTACCCCACGTATGGGATGCAGTAAACGTCATGGGTTTTTCCTTAAGCGTGCACCACCAATTCCACACAAAAAGTGCTCCCACGGCTCCAATGCGATCCCCCATGTTGATGCCCCAAAACAGGAAACTGCGATAAACCAGTTTTACAGGACCACTGCGCAGCCTGTCCACGGCAAAGCGAGGGGAAAAATCAACGAATCAGGGTCTCGTTGAGGAGGGGGTGGTGATGCCTGCTCGGCCTGAATGTGTCGAAGGATGCCCAGTTGGTGAGAAAATGTGGAGGTGGGGTTCAATGGGATGCGTGGGTTTACTTGTGCAGGTCGAGGGTACGAGCGAAAACACACAGCAGTGCTTCTGATTCCGACGACGTGCTTACCCCGCACAAAAGACCGGGAAGAAAAAATGGGCGGAAGCCTGCAGAAGGTTCAAATGGCGCCCAGGGGCAGGGGGTTTGG
Organism: Cherax quadricarinatus; assembly: GCF_026875155.1. Lineage (NCBI taxonomy): Eukaryota > Metazoa > Arthropoda > Malacostraca > Decapoda > Parastacidae > Cherax > Cherax quadricarinatus. Next base: position 22,914 of record NW_026477677.1, read on the forward strand.
GGAAGGGTGGCCAAAAAGGGGGGGGGGGGGGAAAAAGGGTGCAATGAAACGATCAGGTGTAAGTCATAGTGTCAAAAGGGGAAAACCCCCTTTTTTGGTTTTTTAAATGCTGACATGAAAACAATGGCTTGAGGCCAGAGAAGGTGATGGTTTAGGGAAAATTTTTGGGGCGTCATGATTTTTGAGTTGTGTTTTTTGCAGGAAGACAATTATAGACCGGGGTTATTTTGAAGGGGTGGATATAATGTGTATGTTGAGCTGCAGTCAGATTGAAAGGAGGGGTGGCCATTTTGGTAAAGAAAATAGCCCTTTGGTTTTCAGGCATATGAGGGGGGGGGGGGGGGGGGGATTCGTGTGGATGGGGTTTTGGGGTCAGGTACAGATGATGTTGGTGTGTGTGTATGGGCCCCGCAGAGGGAGATGTAAGGTAAAGAATAAATTCGTGAGGATGTTTTTGGGATATTATTTGCGTGGATTGCCGGGGGTTCTGTGATAGGAGGTGATGGAACTGTGTGATAAAGGGGGGGCAGTTGAACCGGGGGGGGCAGGGCATTGTTTGAGAAAATTGGGAAATGTTACCGGGAAGGTTTTACAGAGTTGGGGGGGTGAGGGGTGGAGCACACATTTATTTAAAGGGGGGATGCAGCTAGGGCCCATCGTTAATTTCCCGGACTCGTAAAACTATGTGAGGGGAATGACGTAGATTTTCTGTCACAAAGGGGGGTTTTGGGGGATGAGGTTGGGGGGGTTGCCAAAAAGGTGTAAGGGGTTTTGGAGTTGAAAGTAAAGTTGTTTCAGGAAGAAAAGTCCGAAGTAAATTTTTTTCAATTGTGGGAGGGTTTGGCAGGGCGCCCGGGAAAAGGAACTGGTAAGTTGGGGGGACTCGTGGCGAAAAAAACCCTATTAAGGAATTTTTTTTGTAGTGGGAGGGAATAACCCGGGTTTAAAAATTTTGGGGCCAATCTTTTCTTGAAAGGGGGAGTTGAGAGCTTTCACAGGTGGAGTGCTAGTTATCCGGTGGGCGAATTGAGGGTTAAAGGAGCGTATCATTGGGTTTGCAAAAAAAAGATTTGATGGGGCACGGTTTTGGTGGGCTGGAAAGGTGTTTTGGGGGGAAAGGGGCCTTTTTTCATGGGGTTGAGGCGATAGGTAAGAGAAAGGGGACGGGAGATGGGGTTAACGTTCAGGGGATGGAAGGGTTTTTAAAAGAGGGGCAGGTATTAGTGCGAAGAGGGGGTGATGGTTTTCTAGATGAAAGGTTTAGGTTTCCCATATCCCAAAAAAAGGGGGTATTCGAGATGAGGCTTTAAAGGAAAAAGGGGGGTTTCGTGCAATTTAGATTGATGGAATAGATGGGTAGCATTAGAAGGGCCAGTCCCGGGAAAATGAGATTTGCATGCTTTGTTGGTGCAAGTTTAGGTAGGACCGGTGAGATGGGTTTCCCCAAAGTTTTTACGTTAGGGGTTGGGAAATATTAGAGGATTTTAGTTTGGTTACTAAGTAATGAAGGATGATGGGGAAAAGGGGGGACGCAAAGGACCCCTGGTGGTATTTGTTTCAAAAAGGTGGACGCTCGGTAGAGGATTACCGGCAATATCGCTTTGTGTGGCGATTATAAGTTATTTGCATGGATATTTGGGAAAAAATAAAAAAGGTGATAGGGAAAGAATTGACAGAGGAAAATTGGGGTACCGGTAGGACAATGTATGAAGGGATGGGTTCTTAGGGTTTTTTAGGGCAGGGGGGGAGTTGGGGGTGGGGGTGTTTTTTCATTGGATTGGCGGTGCTTTCAAGTGTAGAGAGGGATGCGTTTGGAGGTTCATGCGTTGGGAGGGGTTTAGGAGGGAAAATTTAAATTTGGGGAGAAAATTTTATCAGGGAGCATCAGAGAGTACAGGGAATGGAAGGCTAGGGGTTAACATTAGATGGGAAGGGGTTTGTGAAGGGTTCCCTCTATCCAAATATTGTTTGCGTGCCCCCGGATCCCTTTTTAGGGGATTAGGTGGAGACGCAAGTGGAGGGGTTAGTAATGAAGAGAGGGCGGCCGGGGATTGTGGGTTATTGGATGATACAAATGTATTGGTGAGGGTGAAGGTTTCACAGGTGGAAAAGGGGTAATGTGTTTGGGGGGTTGGGATGGAATTAATGTGGCAAAAATCAAAAAATTTTGGGTAGGCAATTAAGAAAAAAGGGTGGACTGTAGGGCGCGGGTGGGGGTGGTGGATCAGAAATTTATTTTTAGGATAGGTCCTAAGAAACCCCCGTTAAAAATTGAGAAGTTTCAGAAGAACTGGGTGCTAGCGACTACAAATCAATTACATTTAGCATTGAATGGAAGTATGATAGTAGGGATAACTCTGTAACAGTCCCAGATTTTCGCTTAGCAGATTACGATGGGCTTAGAGAACACTTATCATCTGTTGACTGGGGTAACGAAGAGAGCTATCAATATGACAGTTTTCTGAACACTATACATGAGGCTCAAAGAACGTTTATTCCGTATAAAGAAATTAGATCAAATAGAAATGACCCAAAATAGATGAATAATAGGCTGAAATATCTACTAGGACATAAGAAAGGAATTTATAGGCTTGTCAAAAGAGGTGAGTGTCATCTTATGAATCAGTATATTAACATTAAGAGGGACATTAAAAAGGGGATAAGAAAAGCTAAAAGGGACTATGAAATTAAAGTTGCTAGGGATTCTAAAACTAACCCAAAAAGTTCTTTCCAGGTATATAGAACAAAAGTCAGAGATAAGATAGGTCCCCTTAAAAATAACTATGGGCATCTTACTGACAAAGAGAATGAAATGTGCTCGATTTTAAATAATTATTTTCTCTCGGTTTTTACACAGGAAGACACTAATAACATTCCAGTAATTAATTTCTATAGTGGGCCAGAAGAAGATAAATTATGTAACATCACAGTCACTAGTGAAATGGTTGTGAAGCAGATAGACCGACTGAAGCAAAATAAGTCACCGTGTCCTGATGAGGTTTATTCAAGGGTTCTTAAGGAATGCAAAATGGAACTCTGTGAACCATTAACTAATATTTTTAATTTATCTCTTCAAACAGATGTAGTGTCTGATATGTGGAAGATGGCTAATGTAATTCCTATTTTTAAAACAGGGGACAAGTCGTTACCGTCAAATTACCGCCCAATAAGTCTGACCTCAATTGTAGGCAAATTACTAGAGTCAATTATAGCTGAGATTATAAGAAGCCATCTCGATAAGCATAGCTTGATTAATCAGTGCAGTGTAGCTACTGGTGGTTGTCGCGTTTGAAGATGCCTTTGACATTCTGCTTGATAATTTCTTAAATTGTCTCTAATTTCCCTAGTAGGTTTATAATGTTGGTATATCTTTGTGGAAGCTAATTGACAAGTTGCAATAGTAGCTTCAATTATTCGATTATGCAGGGACCTGATTGCATCATCAATTGCAGTGGAAGGTAGATTTTCCAATGACACAATTTCATCCTCACCCAGAAATGCCCTGAAGGGGTCAAATCCTAGGGTGTTAAGATTGGGTTTAGGAGTTACAGGTATTCTAAATAGAGAAGTTTGTAGTTGTATTATAACAGGGATATGGTCAGATCCTACATTTCCACCAGGAGATATACGACAGTGAAAGATGTCACAGTCTCTGTTTGTCAGTACTATATCTGGTGTCCCTGGATGAGGTCCAATGTACGATTTAAAGAATGGGCCTTGAAATGACAAGTTTCTAGCTGTCATGATATTAAAGAGTTGTTTTCCGTTTAAGTCACCCAGTGGAATACCAGCTCCACAGTTGAAGAGGGCAGGGTGATGAGTATAAAATCTCCGCTAGAATTGTTGCAATATTTCTGCTTAATATCCTATGTAGAGGAATTGACTCTATATATTGTTGTCTCGGGGGAAAATATCCAGTTCCTATCACTAGTTGTCCATGAGACGTTGTCATTTCTATTGCAAGAATGTTATCTTCATCAACATGAATATTTTTAAATGTATAGCCTAATTTAACTAAGATGGCTACACTACTAAAGGGTCCTCTCGGTTTCTCCACAGCAGAGTAACCACGTAATTTAATATGTTGATCAACTCTTGCAGCTGTCTCGTTCAAAAGTATAACATCGGGATTGTAATTATGTAGTTCAACCTCAAGAAGGTAACGGTTATTAAAGAAATGTTGAACATTAAGTTGGAAAATTGTAATCCCCATTATTTCTTGCACTTCGCTCGTGTACTGCGTCTGAACGCCTGCAAGTAATGTCATGTGTGGTATCCACACTATCCCTGCTGGACTCGTCAAGGGGAGGAGGGAACTTCTGCGTAGGTGCTTGTGTATTAAAAATGCCATCATCTTCACTAGAGGCGGTAATATTAACAGACTCATTAGAATCGTTAGAGTCATCATCAGAAAACTGAGGTATGATATTCCCAGTTACAGGAAGCAGAGGTTCGTGAGAGTTAATGGGAGACTGTGGAGGCTCCAAGGGAAAATTAGGTATGCAAGGTGAGTTACCCTGGGAAAGTTCCTGTTCAACAGGATCAGCTTCAATAGCGGGAGAGTAGGCACCAATTTCTGGGGCATTGTTATGTTCAGGTGTTGACTTATCGGGTTGAGGGGAGTTGACAACCTGGGTATGCGAGGTGGGCGATCCCTGGGCCAGGGATGACTTAGGCTTATTTTTAGATGTAGAATAGGGTACATACTTCTTGTTGTGAGAAGGCTGGGTCATAATAGCCTTCACATTTTCTGGGATAGTGATGGGAGTAATCCCATTAGCCATTAACAAATCATTTAAAACCTGAGAGCAGAGTTGAATGTCACCACCTGCTATGTCTTTGGCCACTGTCTGGAAAATCTTCCAGCTCCTGCACCCAACATCTTGCTCCTGGGGGATTTCAACTTAAGGCACCTAAAATGGAGGAATATAGCAAATAATATTGTTGCAGTAATAACACCAGGAGGCAGCTCTGATGAAAACTCACACTCACACAAGCTTTTAAATCTCTGCACAAAATTCAATTTAAACCAGCAAATAGTAGAGCCTATACGATACATCCCTCTAGCGCCTGGAACCAATCTTGGGCGGAAAACATTATATACTGAGTAAAAAAAGGAGAATTGTGTGCACTACCTAACAGAGTTTACTGCCAGAGGGGAATCATAGGCCTGTCCCGTGTGGAAAAATAATAAAAATTGAACTTTGTGTCAGAGGAAAGAAAGTCTCCCTGAAAGCATTGAGTATACATAGTGTATAGTGTATACTACAGTGGCTCCCTAGTATATTGATGATAAAGGCTAAAATGTCATTTGAAAACAGGTGAATTTGTAAATGAAGTGATAAGCCTATAGAGCAGGTGCCAGAAGTCGCCAGAAACTTACCACAGGTCAGCTGTTTTTAATAATCTTCCTGGCCTGCTAGTGTACTCGCATATAATCTAGTGATACCAGTGAATAGCAGAATACAGTGTTGTAGTAGCAACTAACCAGTATTATAATGGTACTTAGTGGAGTGGAGTGACTTTCATTAGTTTCTTTTTCTTGAAATACCAGACGTTACTGTGAATTTCATATAACCTGTAGTTACCAGCGGTCGCAATATACACAACGAGAAGCAATTATTACTACAGAAAAAGCGCCCTTCCTCCAAAATTTGCACCAGTCAACTATAGTGACAATATAGCATTTATTGTGGTGGAGACGGAAAAAAAAAATAGAGAAGCTAGATACAGCGATTGATAAACAAGGGTGGAGGCTCGACCGTTCGTCATTGTAGGAGTGCCAGCAGTCACCGGCTCTTCAACACGCAAGTTATACTTTTGTATCAATCAAATCACATATTACTCGGGTAGATAATTTCCAGTAGATCCTTCATGTGTTAGCTCAAATCACGGACCAGTATGGTGTAAATAAGTGACCCACTGATCAGATCAGATTAGACTGGTCCGAACCCTTGACTGGTCCGAACCCTTGACTGGTCCGAACCCTTGGACTGGTCCGAACCTCTTTTGACTGGTCCGAACCTGGACTGGTTTCAAACGGTTTCGTTGTGCACCACCTAGCAGGTTATTAATAGAAATTCAAGAGGTTGCTAGTAGAATTGCAGTAAATCAACCATTCAGATCATTATGAAGCTGTGTGTAGTCTGTGGTCAGTCAAACAAACGGGCTTCCACATGCATAAATTGTCATTTCTGTGGAAATTGGTGTCACGCCCCTTGTGCAGATATCCAAGAACTAGCTACAAGCAGTATTAAAACAGGGAAGTGTTTTTGGGTATGCCCAAATGAGATAAATCTGTGGACTAAAATCACAAGGGTATTAAAAGAGGTCAACATCAAAGCTGCTTTCATAGAAAACCTGGAAGCTTTCTACAACAGATGGGAACATAAAAAGTCCGGCTGAATGGTACTGCCCTTGATACTGGCCATGTAGTCAGAAACTGTAAGGCTGGAGATGATGTCCTGGTAGTCAGTAAATGGGGGGCTGATAGTGCTGTCCTGGGAGACAGTAATGGGGAAGCTGGAGGTGCTGTCCTGGGAGACAGTAATGGTGAAGCTGGAGGTGCTGTCCTGGGAGACAGTAATGGTGAAGCTGGAGATGCTGTCCTGGGAGACAGTAATGGGGAAGCTGGAGATGCTGTTCTGGGAGACAGTAATGGTGAAGCTGGAGATTTTGTCCAGGTAGTCGGGAATTATACGCAGGAAGGAATACATATAAATGACCCCATAGGGACAGGAGCCATAGTAGGGAAACAAGTGTAGTCAAAGATAAGATAAAACCAATATTGCAAACTAGAAATACCGCAGGAAATAGCAAACAAGAGGACTCCACTAGCAATAGTGAGGATATATTACCAAAAACAAATGGTGGGAGCTCCATTGTTGGTGCTAGGGAGGATAGAAGTAAGACAGGGAAACATGCACCACAGGGAATACAGTCACAGAAACCCAAGGCAAACGGAAACCAAGCCTGTGCACATACTATGCACTCGGTATCTGCTGGCATGGGAAATCTGGAAAAACAGATGGGACGTGCAACTATGACCACCCTAGGAAATGCCATGCCCATATGACAACAGGAAAATGCAAACTCCCTTCCTGTAAGCTTTTTTCACCCTGAACTGTGTACCTCTTCAGTACAGGAAAGACTGTGCTATAACTTAAATTGCCAGGCATACCATCTAAAGGGGACAAAAAGATACAAAACAACCAGGCCATGGGAAAACCTGGGTAGCCACAGATACTCAAGAGGGAGAGGTTTTTTAGTGCCAGGAAGGAAAAAAAAAAAACTGGCAGGAAATGGCAGAAATCGTACACCAAATCCAGTCATTCCTGGAGTGGAACCACAGTCGATGGCCTCCACTCCAAACCAACAGATACAGATACTAATGCCGGAAAAAAAATCCCCCCCCAGTAACAACAATACCACCAGTCCGATAACATTCTTCTTTGCAAATATACAGGGTCTAAAGCCAGCAACAAACAACAAAATACCTTTCATCCGTGGACTGCTTGCAGAGGCAAAGGCATTGTTCGCGGCTTTCACTGAGACCCACATAAAGGATCATTTGGACAATGAAATATGGATCCCAGGTTACAACCTATACAGATGTGACAGAGTGAACAGCAAAAGGGGGGGGGGGGGTTGGCCTGTATATGCAGAGTCACTTGTTTGCACAGAACTGCTAAATGCCTCAAATGATGTAGTGGAAGTTTTAGCAGTAAAGGTCGAGAACCAAAACCTAGTCATTGTGATAATCTACAAGCCTCCGGATGCAACATCCCAGCAATTCCAGGAACAGCTGTTAAAATTGACCACTGTCTGGAAAACCTTCCAGCTCCTGCACCCAACATCTTGCTCCTGGGGGATTTCAACTTAAGGCACCTAAAATGGAGGAATATAGCAAATAATATTGTTGCAGTAATAACACCAGGAGGCAGCTCTGATGAAAACTCACACTCACGCGAGCTTTTAAATCTCTGCACAAAATTCAATTTAAACCAGCAAATAATAGAGCCTACTAGACTGGAGAATACACTAGACCTCATCTTCACTAACAATGATGATCTGATAGAAATATCACCATATCAAAAACAATATACTCAGATCACAACATAATTGAGGTTCAGCATGTATGCGCGGAGCCCCAGACCGACATAAGGAGATTAGTCACGAGGAGCATTCACCAAATTCAACTTCAATAACAAAAACATAAAGTGGGACCAAGTAAACAAAGTCCTAACCGATATAAGCTGGGAAGATATACTAAGCAACACAGACCCCAACTTATGCCTAGAACAGATTAACTCGGTGGCACTCGATGTATGCACAAGGCTTATTCCTTAAGAAAAAAGGAGGAGTAGATGTAAACAGAAAGAGACAGGCGCTCCTTACAGCGACGGAAAGAATAACGAGCGGCTAAAAGAGGTCAATATATCTGAAATGCGTAGGGAGACACTGGTCAGAGAAATAGCAAGCATCGAACTTAAGCTAAAAGAATCCTTTAGGAGTCAGGAATCGCGGAAGAACTAAAAGCCATAAATGAAATCGAAAGAAACCCAAAGTATTCTTCTCCTATGCCAAATCAAAATCGAGAACAACGTCCAGTATTGGGCCCCTACTTAAACAAGATGGGCCTACACAGATGACAGCAAGGAAATGAGTGAGCTACTCAAGTCCAATATGACTCAGTTTTTAGCAAGCCGCTAACCAGACTGAGAGTCGAAGATCAAAATGAATTTTTTATGAGAGAGCCACAAATTGATTAACACAAGCCTATCCGATGTTATCCTGACGCCAAATGACTTCGAACAGGCGATAAATGACATGCCCCATGCACTCTGCCCCAGGGCGAGACTCATGGAACTCTGTGTTCATCAAGAACTGCAAGAAGCCCCTATCAGAGCCTTTTCCATCCTATGGAGAGGGAGCATGACCGGGGGTCGTCCCACAGTTACTAAAAACAACAGACATAGCCCCACTCCACAAAGGGGCAGTTAAGCAACAGCAAAGAACTACAGACCAATAGCACTAACATCCCATATCATAAAAAACTTTGAAAGGTGTCCTAAGAAGCAAGATCACCACGCATCTGAAAACCCATCAGTTACACAACCCAGGGCAACATGGGTTTAGAACAGGTCACTCCTGTCTGTCTCATGGACAGACTAATCCTGACAAGGTCCTTGTTAGCACGATAGGATGTTTTGCATCAACCATCAAAGATAAAGGGGGTATCTCCATCAGAGGTACACCTGTAGCCATTAGAAACCCTAACAAGATCTTGGGATATGAAATAGACAGGCTGCTCCACTCACATCTCATGTAACTAAAAAGATCAACACAGCCAAAGCCGGTCTTAGCAGACTCTTTCGATTCAAAACAAGCCCCTCAACATGTCAAAAAACATCTGTATAAAATGATAATAAGACCTATACTCGAATACCCTTGTGTACCAATGTCATTAACAACAAAGACCAACATGCTACGGTTACAAAGGGTCCAGAATATAGCACTTCGCTTTATTACTGATACCAGGAGGAGAGACAGAGCTAAAATGGCAGATTTACACACACAACAAGATATTACTGCCATAAATGTACGCCTTGACACCCTAAAAAAGAAACAACTTTATACAAAAGCAAGAACTATACATGCCAGATAGAGAACATCCTATACAAGCGATAAATACCACCGATTACACCATCAATACTCCGCCTCACAGGACCCAAAGAATGACTCTCCCACAGAGGGTTCGTCGTTTTATTCATAAAGATGATTACCCTCGACCCATGATTTTGAGCAACTTACCTGATGAAGAAGATTGGATACCACAGAACCCCTTCTATGTATACTGAAAATCATCGCCCCAATTAGGGAGACATCTTAAATAACTTTCTAATGTAAAATTTTTGCTATTGACTATTGTTGGAACCCCATTAAGAAGCTATTGTCACGAACTTATAAACGGCCAGAAAATTATTGCCTTTCCTGTCGTATAAATACCGCTGTGAAATCGCGAAAAAAAAAAAAAAAAAAAAAAAAAAAAAAAAAAAAAAAAAAAAAAAAAAAAAAAAAAAAAAAGCAATTGCAACTTGTATAACTACTACCAATTCAGAGTCATGTACTTATTACCTTTTATATCTATGTGACTCTGATGGGTTAGTTTTAAATACCCTTAAAGAATATATTATCAATTTACATACACTTTTTAACTTACACCAAAGTGGTTGGGCCATTTTACCTTTATATCCTACCTCTCCCCCCCCCCAAACCCCTTTTCCAATATTTCCATCCTTACCCATCCTTCTTCCTTACCCATCTTACCAAAGCTCTGGTCATTAGAACTCGAACTCGTCTCAAATTTGGACCACTACGACAAGGTCCTAAATGCACTAGAAGACAAAAAGAATGCAGATGTAATATATACAGATTTTGGGCAAAAGCCTTCGAAAAGTGTGACCATGGCGTAATAGCGCACAAAATGTGTGCTAAAGGAATAACGGGGGAAAAGTCGGTCGATGGATCTATAATTTCCTCACTAACAGAACACAGAGAGTAGTCGTCAACAGGTAAAGTCCGAGGCAGCTACGGTAAAAAGCTTGTTCCACAAGGCCAGTACTCGCTCCCATCTTGTTCCTCATCCTCATATCCGACATAGACAAGGATGTCAGCCACAGCACCATGTCTTCCTTTGCAGATGACACCCGAATCTGCATGACAGTGTTTTCCCATTGCAGACACTGAAAAGCTCCAGGCAGACATCAACCAAATCTTTCAGTGGGCTGCAGAAAACAATATGAAGTTCAACGAGGGAGAAATTTCAATTACTCAGATATGGTAAACATGAGGAAATTTAAATCTTCATCAGAGTACAAAACAAATTCTGGCCACAAAATAGAGCGAAACACCAACGTCAAAGACCTGGGAGTGATCATGTCGGAGGATCTCACTTCAAGACCATAACATTGTATCAATCGCATCTGCTAGAAAAATGACAGGAGGATAATGAGAACCTTAAAAAACTAGGGGGGCCCAAGCCCATGATGACACTCTTCAGGTCACTTGTTCTATCAGGTGGAATATTGCTGCACACTAACAGCACCTTTCAAGGCAGGGAAATTCCCCGACCTAGAAAATGTACAGAGAACTTTCCGGCGCGCATAACGGAGATAAAACACCTCAATTATTGGGAGCGCTTGAGGTTCCAAAACCCTGTATTCCCTGGAACGCAGGAGGGAGAGATACATGATTATATACACGGGAAAAATCCTAGAGGGACTAGTCCCGGGAACTTGCACACGAAAATCACTCATTACGAAAGCAAAAGACTTGGCAGACGATGCACCATCCCCCCCAAAGAAAAAACAGGGGTTGTCACTAGCACGTTAAGAGACCATACAATAAGTGTCAGGGGCCCCCAGACTGTTCAACTGCCTCCCAGCACACATAAGGGGGATTACCAACAGACCCCTGGCTTTCAAGCTGGCACTGGACAAGCACCTAAAGTCAGTTCCGGATCAGGGGCTGTGGCTCGTTGTTGGTTTGCGTGCAGCCAAACAGCAACAGCCTGGTTTGATCAGGCTCCGATCCACCAGGAGGCCTGGTCTCAGCCGGGCCCCGGGGGGGTTGACCCCGGAACTCTCTCCAGGTAAACTCCAGGTAAACTGGACTGGAGAATACACTAGACTCTCTTCACTAACAATGATGATCTGATAAGAAATGTCACCCCTATCAAAAACAATATACTCAGATCACAACATAATTGAGGTTCAGACATGTTTGCGTGGAGCCCCAGACCGACATAATGAGACTAGTCACGAGGGAGCTTCACCAAATTCAACTTCAATAACAAAAACATAAAGCGGGACCAAGTAAACCAAGTCCCAACCGATGTAAGCTGGGGAGATTTTACTAAGCAACACAGACCCAACTTATGCCTAGAACAGATTAACTTGGTGGCACTCGATGTATGCACAAGGCTTATTCCTCTAAAAAAGGAGGAGTAGATGGAAAATAGAAAGAGACAGGCGCTCCCCTTTACAGGCAACGGAAAGAGTAACAGAGCGGCTAAAAGAGGTCAATATATCTGAAATGCGTTTGGGAGACACTGGTCAGAGAAATAGCAAGCATCGAAATTAAGCTAAGGAATCTTATAAGAGTCAGGAATTGCGGGAAGAACTAAAAGCCATAAATGAAATTGAAAGAAACCCAAAGTATTTCTTCTCTATGCCAGATCAAAGTCGAGAACAACGTGCAGTATTGGGCCCCTACTTAAACAAAGGGTCCTACACAGATGACAGCAAGAAAATGAGTGAGTACTCAAGTCCCCTATGACTCAGCTTTTAGCAAGCCGCTAACCAGACTGAGAATCGAAGATCAAAATGAATTTTTTATGAGAGAGCCACAAAATTTGATTAACACAAGCCTATCCGATGTTATCCTGACGCCAAATGACTTCGAACAGGCGATAAATGACATGCCCCTGCACTCTGCCCCAGGCCGACTCATGGAACTCCCTGTTCATCAAGAACTGCAAGAAGCCCCTATCACGAGCCTTTTCCATCCTATGGAGAGGGAGCATGGACACGGGGGTCGTGCCACAGTTACTAAAAACAACAGACATAGCCCCACTCCACAAAGGGGGCAGTAAAGCAACAGCAAAGAACTACAGACCAATAGCACTAACATCCATATCATAAAAATCTTTGAAAGGGTCCTAAGAAACAAGATCACCACCCCTCTAGAAACCCATCAGTTACACAAAACCCCGGGCAACATGGGTTTAGAACAGGTCGCTCCTGTCTGTCTCAACTATGGGGTCACTACGACAAGGTCCCAAATGCACTGAAGACAAAAAGAATGCAGATGTAATATATACAGACTTTTCCCAAGCCTTCGACGAGTGTGGGCCTGGCGTAATAGCGCACAAAATGCGTTTCTAAAGGAAAAACAGGAAAAGTCGGTCGATGGATCTATAATTTCCCCACTAACAGAACACAGAGAGTAGTCGTCCACAGAGTTAAAGTCCGAGGCAGCTACGGTGAAAAGCTCTGTTCCACAAGGCACAGTAAATCGCCGCCCTCTTGTTCCACATCCTCATTCCCACATAGACAAGGATGTCAGCCACAGCACCGTGTCTTCCTTTGCAGATGGCACCCGAATCTGCATGACAGACACTGCAAGGCTCCAGGCAGACATCAACCCAAATCTTTCAGTGGGCTGCGGGAAAAAAATATGAAGTTAAACGATGAGAAATTTCAATTACTCAGATATGGTAAACACGAGAAAATTAATCTTCATTAGAGTAAAAAACAAATTCTGGCCACAAAATAGAGCAAAACCCCAACGTCAAAGACCTGGGAGTGATCATGTCGGAGGATCTCACCTTCAAGGACCTTTAACTTGTATCAATCGCATCTGCTAGAAAAATGACAGGATGGTAATGAAAACCTTCAAAACTAGGGAGGAAAAGCCTGTGACACTTTCAGGTCACTTGTTCTTCTAGGCTGGATATTGCTGCACACTAACAGCACCTTTCAAGGCGGTAAAATTTCCCCACCTAAAAAAAGTAAAAGAATTTTAAGGGCGCGCAAAAGGGAGATAAAAAACCTAAATTATTGGGTGCTTGGGGTTTCCCTAAATGTTTCCCGGGAAACGCGGAGGGAGAGATACATGACAAAATTACCTGGAAAATCCTAGGGGGACTAGTACCGAACTGCACACGAAAATCACTCTTTACAAAAGCAAAAAGACTTGGCAGCGATGCCCACCCCCCAATGAAAAGCAGGGGTGTCACTAGACGTTAAGAGACCTAAAATAATGTCAGGGGCCCGAGATGTTCAACTGCCCCCCAGCACAAAAAGGGGGTTACCAACGACCCCCGGGCAGTTTCAAGCTGGCACGGACAAGCACCAAAAGTCATTTCCCGGACAGCGGGCTGTGGTGTATGTTGGTTTGCATGCACCCAGAGCAACAGCCTGGTTGATGGGCCCTGATCCCCCAGTAGGCCTGGTTCAGAGGGGCCGGGGGGCGTTGACCCCCGGAACTTCTCCAGGTAATCCAGGTAACTGGACGTAGAATAACTAGCCCTCATCTTCACTAAAAATGATGATCTGAAAAAAAAAAACGTCACATTCAAAAACAATTACTCAAAACAAACATAATTGGGTTAGCATGTAGCGTGGAGCCCAACCGACAAAATGGATAGTCCCGAGGGGCATTCACCAAATTCAATTTCAATAAAAAAAACTTTTAAGGGGGACCAGTAAACCCAAGTCCAAACCCGAGTAACGGAAGATAACAAAGAAACCACAGACCCCAACTTATCCTAGAACGATTAACTTGGTGGGACTCGATGTATGCACAAAGGTTATTCCTTAAGAAAAAGGGGGAGTAGATGGAAAAAAAGAAAGGACAGGGCCCCCCTTTCAGGGAACGGAAAAAGAGTAACAGAGCGGCTAAAAGAGGGTTTTATCTGAAATGCGTAGGGAGACATGGTCGGGAAAAAAAAAAGCATCGAAATTAAATAAAAGGAAAATTTTTAGGGTTTAGGAATTGCGGAAAAACTAAAAGCCATAAATGAAATTGAAAAAAACCCAAAGAAATTTTTTCTCCTATGCCTCAATCGGAACAACGTCCGTATTTGGGGCCCCCCTTAAAAAAAAGAGGGGGCCTACACAGATGACAGCAAAAATGAGGAGGGTACCAAGTTCCCCTATGACTCATTTTAGCAAGCCCCTAACCAGACTGAGAATCGAAGATCAAAAAGAATTTTTTATTGAGAGAGCCACAAAATTTGTTTTAACACAAGCCTATCCGATGTTATCCTGACGCCAAATGACTTCGAACAGGCGATAATGACATGCCATGCACTCTGCCCCAGGGCCAGACTCATGGAACTCCGTGTTCATCAAGAACTGCAAGAACCCCCTATCACGAGCCTTTTCCATCCTATGGAGAGGGAGCATGGACACGGGGGTCGTGCCACAGTTACTAAAACAACGGGACATAGCCCCACTCCACAAAGGGGAAGTAAAGCAACAGCGAAGAACTACAGACCAATAGCACTAACATCCCATATCATAAAAATCTTTGAAAGGGTCCTAAGAAGCAAGATCACCACCCATCTAAAAAACCCATCAGTTACACAACCCAGGGCAACATGGGTTTAGAACAGGTCGCTCCTGTCTGTCTCAACTATTGGATCACTACGACAAGGTCCTAAATGCACTAGAAGACAAAAAGAATGCAGATGTAATATATACAGACTTTGCAAAAGCCTTCGACGAGTGTGACCATGGCGTAATAGCGCACAAAATGCGTGCTAAAGGAATAACAGGAAAAGTCGGTCGATGGATCTATAATTTCCTCACTAACAGAACACAGAGAGTAGTCGTCAACAGAGTAAAGTCCGAGGCAGCTACGGTGAAAAGCTCTGTTCCACAAGGCACAGTACTCGCCGCCCATCTTGTTCCACATCCTCATATCCGACATAGACAAGGATGTCAGCCACAGCACCGTGTCTTCCTTTGCAGATGGCACCCGAATCTGCATGACAGACACTGCAAGGCTCCAGGCGGACATCAACCAAATCTTTTAGTGGGCTGCAGAAAACAATATGAAGTTCAACGATGAGAAATTTCAATTACTCAGATATGGTAAACACGAGAAAATTAAATCTTCATTAGAGTACAAAACAAATTCTGGCCACAAAATAGAGCAAAACACCAACGTCAAAGACCTGGGAGTGATCATGTCGGAGGATCTCACCTTCAAGGACCATAACATTGTATCAATCGCATCTGCTAGAAAAATGACAGGATGGATAATGAAAACCTTCAAAACTAGGGAGGCCAAGCCCATGATGACACTCTTCAGGTCACTTGTTCTATCTAGGCTGGAATATTGCTGCACACTAACAGCACCTTTCAAGGCAGGTGAAATTGCTGACCTAGAAAATGTACAGAGAACCTTCACAGCGCGCATAACGGAGATAAAACGCCTCAATTACTGGGAGCGCTTGAGGTTCCTAAACCTGTATTCCCTGGAACGCAGGTGGGAGAGATACATGATTATATACACCTGGAAAATCCTAGAGAGGACTAGTACCGAACTTGCACACGAAAATCACTCACTACGAAAGCAAAAGACTTGGCAGACGATGCAACATCCCCCTATGAAAAGCACGGGTGTCACTAGCACGTTAAGAGACCATACAATAAGTGTCAGGGGCCCGAGACTGTTCAACTGCCTCCCAGCATACATAAGGGGGATTACCAACAGACCCCTGGCAGTCTTCAAGCTGGCACTGGACAAGCACTTAAAGTCGGTTCCTGACCAGCCGGGCTGTGGCTCGTTCGTTGGTTTGCGTGCAGCCAGCAGCAACAGCCTGGTTGATCAGGCTCTGATCCACCAGGAGGCCTGGTCACAGGACGGGCGCGGGGGCGTTGACCCCCGGAAACTCTCTCCAGGTAAACTCCAGGTAATAAGACATCTATAACACATTATGTAACTGAACCACCACATCTACTCACACAACCACATTTACCTCAGCCACACATTACACAGATAAACACAACACAGCCCTTGTGCATACCCAACCCCGGAGACAAGCCCGTTCCATCCCTTGAAATTCAACCCCTCCCCCTTTCACAACGTTAACAATGCTCTCACACTCATACTACAATACCCTGCTGAAAAAGCCTGGTCCCAGCGACTTCCATATATTTCCCGATTACAACTCAACGTTCTATAAATGGTCCCCGACTTAACACCCTCAATACTGATATCCCGCCTCCTCCCACTGTCCTCAAAACCTTACCCATCCATTCCCTGATACTCCCCAAATTATCACAAAAATACACTACATGAAACGCCATCTCCTCATCCCCGCACACCCAAGACGCGCCCTCCACCATCAACCCTCTTTCCTTAAGTGCAGCACCCGACGGCAGTATACCATGGAGAAAACAGAAAAATACCTCTCGCACATTTGGACGCACACTCATCAACTGTAATCTCTCCCATATATCCTTCCACATATACATATGGTACTCTCAGCCTTCACGACTACCGTCGCCCTTACAACATGCTCTAAAACACCCACTCGAACTTTATTAGGGTCCTGTACATGCAGCAACGCCCGCAACACGTCTTCACACACCTTCATCTCCGACCCTCCCCACCACATTCGCACCTCTTCATGCAAGTCATTCACGCCCCTCCCCGCATGACCTCACACACGGCGTAACCCCCACTTCAAATAAATACACTTGACTCTTAACCGTAAATCAATCAACACCAATCCTCCTCTGTTGACTGGTAAAGTAACCACACTCCTACTCAAACATTCACACCCGGAACCCCAAAGAAAATGGAAAACCCTCTTCAACAGCCTCGTAACATCCGGACCTGCTAACGGATATACCGCAGCCACGTGCCAGACTTTACTGTATAACAACACATTCACAACAATCGCACGCT
The DNA here is from genome assembly GCF_026875155.1 of Cherax quadricarinatus. Taxonomy (NCBI): domain Eukaryota; kingdom Metazoa; phylum Arthropoda; class Malacostraca; order Decapoda; family Parastacidae; genus Cherax; species Cherax quadricarinatus. Next base: position 40,401 of record NW_026477677.1, read on the forward strand.
GATGTACTGTCTCAACCCATCCAAGCGCCCCACCACTCGATCCACAACATGTCCAGAATTAACCATCCTCGCCTCTCTCGCACTACCCATATACACTATCCCACACATAATTCGTCTCTCAGATATTGAGGAGAGAGGACGTGTTATACACTGCTGCCCCTCTATAGTTGTTCGGTGGCAATTCCATTTTCTCAACATGGCGCAGGCAGGCAGACGCCGCATCAACACTGTGTGTTTGGAATTAACTCGTGGGGCAGTACTTGGACCATCAACGGCGATTTTATTGCCAGCAATAATCCGAGACACCTATGTATCGCCAACGAGGATTTGTGTGGTGTAGCGATGAATGGTGTGACAAGAATCTCCTAAAGTTTTGCTCGTCTCAAGTTTACGAGACGGTCGTTGACAAGTATCAGGAGGTTAATCTAGTGGTTAACCAGGCGGTGTTTGTGAAGCTACACGATGTATCCCGCCATTATACATGGGTAAAAGTAAGAAACGTACCCTTTGAGGCTGATGTGACTGACATACGTGCTGCCCTGGGTAATTACGGCACCATACACATGGCTACAGCAGGCAGATGGTCTGATGGCCCATATGAAGGAATACCTGAGGGAACTTTTTCGGTAAAAATGACATTAAAACATCCAATCCCTTCATATGTGATCCTGCAAGACTTCAGGACTCAAGTATTTGTGACTTATGCAGGGCAACGCCGCACTTTTAGGTCGTGTGGAGCATACGATCATTTGGCGGTGCAGTGTGAAAGAAGACTAGGTGCCAGGGTTGTACAACAGAGCAGGGATCTAGGGGAGGAAGGTGTAAGGCAAGATGTGCCTGAAGCGCCTGTGCAAACCTCAGGATTGTCTTTTAGCGAAGAGGTTGAGAGGTCCATGGGCAAGGTGTGTGCTACACTCCCGGAGGTGTCGCCTCCTTTGGAGGTGGACCCAGAGGTGGGATCGGCCTCGCGAGAAGAGCAGGCCATTGATGTGGAGAAATCCATTGTATCTGTGTTAGACGAATTGTTTATGGAGGACAGCATGAGTTCTGTGAAGGCATCATCCCTAGACTTGGGACAGGCTGCCACTGCAGGCATGGACCACGATGTGCAGCTGGAATTGGTCGCCACTGACGCCTTGCTGAAACAAACGGTGGAGGTGGAAATCCACCAGTATTGTACTGCGGACGACGAAATGCAGGTGGAAGGTGTAACGCGGAAAATGCTCTGTTACACTTTCAGATTCGGATGATGTGTACACCAGCCAAAGATCAGGGAAGAAGCCATGGGCGGATGTGGCACAGAGAGGGTCCTATGCACCCAAAGTTCAGGGGTTGATCAGGAGTGCTTCAAAAGTGGGGGAAGGGAAAATTGGAAACAAAAAAATTAGTGAAAAACATTCACTGTCGAAAGAAAACTCCCATTGTCGATTTTAAGTGCCTCACAGTAAAATATAATGGTTTGCAAACTGTACGAAAGCGTACATGGTTACGTGATTTATTGGTGCGTAATAATGTGGACGTTGTGTTCGTACAGGAACACAATCATAAATGTGGTAGTGAATTGCGGAAGGGGATGGATATAACGTGTACATAGAGAATGCAATTTGGTTTGAAATGTGGCGTAGCCATCATGATCAGTGAGGCTAGCCCATTTGTTGTGAGGACGTAGTGAAGGGGGGGGGGAAGCGAGGATAATAAGGGTAGAAGGACTATGGGGACAGGTGAGTGGCATTTGCGTGTGTGTTATGGTCCAGCCGAGAATGATGGGCGTGTAAAAGCTATCTTTGTGAAAGCGGTGTTAATTTATTATTTGAGGTCACTCCCTGAAGTAGCTATTGTAGGCAGGGATTGGAATTGTGTGATCCGGCGTAAGGATGTAGAGCCTCGGGGAAGTGGGTACTTTTCAGGGGTATTGGGAGATTTAATGTCAGGGGTGCGATTAATGGATGTGGTGGGGGGGAGAGGTTGAGCATATCTTTGTACGTCGAGGATATGCAGCGCGACTTGATAGGGTACACGTGCCGCGCAACATCGTAGTTAATAGTGTGCGTATCATAGATGAGGTGTTTCTGATCATTAGAGGGGTTTCTCGTGGACGCAGGGTGGGAAGGTTTACCTAAGAGGGTCGTAGTTATTGGAAATTGAATATTAAATTGTTAAAAGGGAAGGAAAATAGAAAATCTTTTGAGTCTTTTTGGGAGGGTTTGATAGCGGGGGCTCATGGAGATGGTGAATTGGTTAGGTGGTGGGATGTGGTGGCTAAGAAACATATTCAGGATTATTATGTTCGGTTGGGGCGGGAAAGTAATCAACTGTTGTATAGGCTTCAGGGGTATTTTGAAGAACAGTTACGCCATTGTTATGTGGGTGATGGTGTGAGATACCCTGTGGATGAAATAGAGGATTTAAAGCAATGTATAAAGGGTTTGCATAATGATCGATTTGATGGTGCACATGATGTGGCTGGAGGTTTGGAGGAGGTTCTCTACGGGAATCGGCCTTCAGCGTGTGTGCTAAGGGGCCAGCAGCAGAGGAGGGCAGCCACGGAGATGATGGGGTTAACAGTGCACAAAGGGAGAGAAGGTTATCTTGAAGGTCAAGTGTTGGTGACGACGGAGGGCATGAGCAGATATATAGATGCTTGGTTTATGTATTACATGTCTAGCGTTGGGATAAGCAATATGGCAATACGGGAATTCGGTAACAATATGCAGTGTCGGCTTAGTACGCAAGATAGAGAAGCCTTGGAAGGGCCTATTACAGAGTGTGAGATATGGCAGGCTCTGGCAGGGGCGAGCTTAGGTAAAGCTCCTGGTATTGATGGGATGCCAAATGATTTCTATGTGATGAATTGGGATGTGATAAAGGGGTTTCTAGTTCGGTTATTTAACATCTTAAAGACTGACGGGGTTATGGGAGAATTGCAACGGACGGGAGTGGTGGTTTTGGTGCCAAAAGGGAATCCATCAACGATTATGGACTATAGGGCCATTTTGCTTATGTGTGGAGATTATAAGTTGTTTGCGAGGTTACTGGGGAATAGACTGAAAAAGGTACTAGAAAAAGTTATAGATAGGGGACAATATGGGATACCAGGCAGGTCCATGTTCGATGGGTATGGGATGATTCGAGGATTCATGGAAAGGAAACAGTTGGTGGGAGGGGGGGGGATCTTCACTTTAGATTGGGCCACTGCATATGATAGCATTGAAAGAAGTGCATTATGGCAGTTCATGCGTTGGCAGGGTTTTGGGGATGAAATCATCACTTGGGCTCAGACCTTATATAAGGGGGCGATTACACGTGTACAGGTCAATGGTCGGTTAGGTGTTCCAGTTCAGATGGGCAGGGGCTTAAGGTAAGGCTGTCCCATATCACAATTATTGTTTGCGTGTTTTCAGGATCCTTTCTATAGGGCGGTGCGGGCTAGTTTTTTGGGGGGTTGGGGTTATGAGAGAGATGGGTGGACGGGTATTGTGGGTTATGTTGATGATACTACAGTCTTGGTAGGAGATGATGTTGATTTATTGCAGGTGGAGGGAATCGTAAATATTTTTGGTGAAGCAACTGGAATGAGAAGAATTAATGCTAAGAAGACTAAGTTCATGGCAGTCGGAAATTGGGATCAAATGAATGGGAGTATGAGGGGTAGGTGGGATGTGGTCGACCAACTTAAAATATGCGGGATTGTGTATGCTCGTGAGCCAATGATGGCACGTGAGTTGAACTCAGTGCGGGTTGTAGATAGTGTATTAAAACGAATTGGAAGTTTGAGGTCTGCACATCTCACGTTGCACCAAAGGGTAATCGTGACAAACGTACTTTTATATAGTAAATTATGGCATGTGGTGGCAATGTATCCATTATTGAGTCGAGAGGTTACGAAATTGTTGCGTGGGGTATTTCGTTATATTTGGGGATCAGGCTGTGAATGGTTAAGCAGAGGGGTAATCACTCTGCCGATTGGCCATGGTGGGCTGGGACTCATACAGCTGGAACAAAGAATTATGAGGATTTATGTGAAACGGAGTTTCCTACGAGAGGGTGGGGAAAATGGGAGAAGGATTGAGAAAGTGTATGAGGACATAAAGCGGTGGTGGACTGGGAAGGAATTAAGAGTAGCGGAGGCGATGCTGCGAATTTTGATGGTGGCGAGAAATCCAAATAGAATTAAGCTGCGTGTCATCGAGAGAGTGGGGGGGGTTAAAGGTAGCGGCCGTGGAAGGAGCATACCCGATGTATGCCTGGCGCGACATATGGGAACGTCTCCGGAAGTTGCGCATCATGCCGGGGGTACGCGAGGTAATGTATAGATTTTTACATGGGATTTTGCCGTCAGGGACTGTCTTATACAATCGCAAGCTCAGGGAAGGAGGGAAGAATTTTACTGTAAAAAACCTTAAGACGCCTATAACAATCGGTGCCATTTACAGGATACCTCACACAAACATCCCAAATTTCAGTGAGAAATTAAATTCACTAATAACAAACAGACAAATGAATAAGCACCACCTTCTCTTAGCTGGAGACTTCAACATCAACCTTGGCTTACTAGATGATCAGCCTGTAACTGATTTCATCAACAAAATGAACAACACACTTCTCATACCAACAATAACTAAACCAACCAGGCTCTCTGAGACAAGTGCAACCATAATAGACCACATATGGACCAATATACTAGCCCCCCTTAAATCAGGGATAATCACAGATAGCACTACAGACCACTACCCTACCTTCCTCCTGACAAACATTAGTAAACCACCACTTGAATACAACAAAGTCTCATTTAGACTCCATGACGAGGCCTCAATAAGGAAGTTCACAGCTGACTAGAGATTGTGACTGGCCTACAGAATTCTCCAAGGCTAATGGTATTGACGACTGGACAGACATTTTTCATAACAAATTACTTAGACTGTACAACAAACATTGTCCTATAAAATCAAAACAGATCACAAACAAACGGCTTGGTTGCCTATGGCTAACCAGCACCATTCTGAAATCCATTGACAAGAAACACCAATATGAAAAGCAATATAGACAGGGCTTAATACACAAAGATATTCTTAAACAGTATTCATCAGCTCTCACCAAAGTAATAAAGAAAGCCAAACAACTATACTACTCCAGTAGATTCACAGACACTAGAGGAGATATAGAAAGACCTGGAAAACACTCTCTCAGATACTAGGGACCCACAAACTGAGAAAAACCAAGAATATTGTCCTAACTAAACCTAATGAAACACCACTACATCCCACTGACACAGCTAACAAGATAAACGACTTCTTCTCAACCATAAGATCTAATCTCGCCAGTAAAATCCCATGTACCAATGCCCATGCCGGGGACTACCTAGATGGAAATTTCCCTAATTCCTTCTATCTTACACCAACTGAGCCCACGGAAGTCACCGAGATTATAAAGTCACTTAAAAATAACTCAGGGAATCTGTCTCATGTCCCACCATTAATGTACAAGCGAGCGGCCCATGTCCTTTCGCATGCTATTTCATTACTTTTTAACAAGTCACTAGAGACTAGCACCTTCCCAAAACTACTCAAGATGGCAAGGGTTACACCAATACATAAAGGTGGTGACCCTACAGACTTAAACAACTATAGGCCAATATCTAACTTACCATTGCTATCCAAAATCTTTGAGAAACTCGTGCACAGGAGACTGTATTCATTTATAACGGCTCAAAACATACTCAACCCCTGCGAATTTGGATTCAGGAAAAATAAAAGCACTAATGATGCAATCATAAAAATGCTAGATCTGCTTTACACAGCACTGTAAAATAAGGAATATCCACTAGGAATTTTTATTGACCTAAGAAAAGCTTTTGACACAGTAGACCACGACATCCTACTCCACAAACTTGAACATTACCGTACAAGAGGCCATGCGCTTGCTTATTTCAAATCTTACATTACTAATAGGTATCAGTATGTCTCCATTAAAGACACAGCATCAGCAACACTGCCACTTGATACTGGAGTCCCACAGGGAAGTATCCTTGGTCCCCTGCTCTTCCTCATATACATCAATGACCTTCCAAACGTATCCCAACACCTGAAACCCATTCTCTTTGCTGACGACATGACTTATGTCATCTCTCACCCTAATCTTGCCACCCTCAACACCATTGTGAATGAGGAGCTGATCAAAATATCGACTTGGATGACAGCCAATAAACTTACGCTTAACACTGACAAAACCTACTATATTATGTTTGGTAGCAGAGCAGGAGATGCACAAATTAACATTAAGATTGACAACACTCTAATTACCAGAAATAATGGGGGCAAATTCCTAGGCTTATACCTTGACAACAACCTGAATTTCAGCACCCATATCCAGCACATAACCAAAAAAGTATCCAAAACGGTTGGGATCCTCTCCAAGATACGATACTACATGCCGCAAAATGCCCTTCTCACACTATGCCACTCACCTATTTATCCATACCTCACCTACGCTATTTGTGCTTGGGGATCAACTGCAGCAACACACCTAAAGCCAATAATAACCCAACAAAAAGCTGCAGTAAGAATAATCACTAAATCCCATCCCTGGCAACACACCTCGCCACTCTTCATAGACCTAAACTTACTCCCAGTTCAGTACATCCACACTTACTTGTTTGCACAGAACTGCTTAATGCCTCAAATGATGTATTGGAAGTTTTAGCAGTAAAGGTCGAGAACCAAAATCTAGTCATTGTGGTAGTCTACAAGCCTCCGGATGCAACATCCCAGCAATTCCAGGAACAGCTGTTAAAAATTGACCACTGTCTGGAAAATCTTCCAGCTCCTGCACCCGACATCTTGCTCCTGGGGGATTTCAACTTAAGGCACCTAAAATGGAGGAATATAGCAAATAATATTGTTGCAGTAATAACACCAGGAGGCAGCTCTGATGAAAACTCACACTCACACAGCTTTACATTTCAGCACAAAATTCAAATTTAAACTCAAACATAGAGCCTACTAGACTGAGAATACACTGACCTCATCTTCACCTAACAATGATGATCTGAAAAGAAATGACACCATATCAAAAACAATAAACTCGATCACAACAATAATTGGAGTTCAGACATTTTATGCGTGGATCCCAGACCGACATAAATGAGACTATACATGAGGGAGCATTCACCAAAATTCAACTTCAATAACAAAAACAAAAAGAGGGACTAAGTTAAACAAGTCCTAACCGATATAAGCTGGGAAGATATACTAAGCAACACAGACCCCAACTTTATGCCTAGAAGAGATAACTCGGTGGTCACTCGATGTATGCACACGGCTTATTCTCTAAGAAGAAGAAAGGAGGATTATATGTAAAATAGAAAGAGACATTTTTCTCGCTCCCTTTACAGGCACGGAAAAGAACAAATCCACCCGCCCCCCCAGGTGCTAAAGAGGTCAATAAATCTGAAATGCGTAGGAGACACTGGTCAGAGAAATAGAAAGCATCGAACTAAACTAAGAGAATCTTTAGGAGTCCAGGAATCGGAAGAACTATAACCATAAAATGAAATCGAAAGAAACCCAAATTATATCCTTCTCCTATGCCAAATAAAAATCGATGAACAAACGACGTCCAGATCGGGCCCCTACTTATACAAGACAGGGTCCTACACAGATGACAGTCAAGGAAACTAATGTGAGCTCACTCAAGTTCCCAACAATAGACTCAGTTCTCTTTTAAGCAATCCACTAACAAGATCAGAGCATGATCACGAAGATCAAAATGAATTTTTTTTATGAGCGCAAAATTTTATATTAACACAGCCTATCCGATGTATACTGACACCAAATGACTTCGACAGGCGATAAAATCCCAATGCCCATGCCACTCTAGCCCCATGGCCAGACACATGGGAAGTACTGTGTTCATGAAGAACTGCAAGAATCGCCCCTATCACGATGCCATTCTCCATCCTATTAAAGAGGGAGCATGGACACGGGGGTCGTCCACAGTTACTAAAAAACAACGAGAACATCTGCCACCACTGCTCACAAAGGAGTGCAGTAAAGCAACAGCCAAGAACTACACACCATAGCACTAACAGTATAAACCTCATATCATAAAAATTCTTTGAATAGCGGCATCTAAGAAGCAAAATCACTCACCCAAGTTTCCTACTTAACATAAAAAAGAAAAAACCCAATCAGCTACACAACCTGCGGCATACATGGATGGTTTTCAGAACAGGTCGCTCCTGTCTGTCCTCCCAACTATTGGATCACTTCGACAAGGTCCTAAATGCACTAAAAAGGACAAAAGAATGCGATGTACGTATATACAGACTTTGTTCAAAAGCACTTCGACAAGATGACACATGGCGTAATAGCGCCAAAATGCGTGCTAAAGGAATAACAGTAAAAGTCGGTCAGAGGATCTATAATTTCCTGCGACTTAACAGAACCAGAGAGTAGTCGTCCACAGAGTAAAGTCCGAGGAGCAACTCTCGGTGAAAAGCTCTGTTCACATCAGAGGCACAGTACTCGCTCCCATCTTGTATTACTCTATCCTCATATCCACACCTAGATTACATACTCGTGTATGTAATGACTACAAGGATGTCTCAGCCACAGCACCGCGATGTCTTCCTTTGCAAGATGACACTCCGAATCTCTGCATGAACAGTGTCTTCCTATTAGCAGACACTGCAAAGCTTCCCCGGCGGACACATCAACCAAATGTTTCAGTGGGCTGCAGCAAACAAATATGAAGTTGAACGATTAGAAAATTTCATTACTCATATATGGTAAACATGGAGGAAAATAAATCTTCATCATAGTACAAAACAAATTCTGGTGCCACAAAATAGACGAAACACCAACGTCAAAGACCTGGGAGTGATCATGTTCGGAGGTTCTCACCTTCAAGGACTGTAACAATTTTATCAATCGCATCTGCTAGAAAAATGAAGGATGTGATAATGAGGAACTTCAAAATAGGAGGAGGGAGGCCAAAGCCCATGATGACTCTCTCAGGGTCACTTGTTCTATCTAGAGCTGGAATAATTGGCTGCACACAAACCAGCACCTTTCAAGCATGTGAAAATTGCCGACCTAGAAAATTTACAGAAACTTTCATGCACGCATACGGAGATAAAGAACACCTCAAATACTGGGAGCGCTTAGGTTCCTAACTGTTATTCCCTGGAACGCAGGCGGGAGAGATACTGTTATATACACCTGGAAAATCCTATAGGGACTAGTACCGAACTTGCACAACGAAAATCACTCACTACGAAAGCACAATGACTTGGCAGACATGCACCATCTCCCCCAATGTAAAAGCAGGGGTGCCACAAGCACGTTAAGAGACCATACAGTAAGTGACAGGGGCCCGAGACTGGTTCAACACCTCCCAGCACACATAAGGGGGATTACCAACAGACCCCTGGCAGTCTTCAACTGGCACTGGACCAAGCACCTAATGTCAGTATCCGGATCAGCCGGCTGTGGTCGTTACGTTGGTTTTGCGTGCAGCAGCATCAACAGCCTGTTGATCCAGGCTCAGATCCACCAGGAGCCTGTTCACAGACCGGGCCGCGGGGAGCGTGACCCCCGGAACTCACTCCAGGTAAACTCCAGGTTACTACTGTGCAAATCCTACATCTACAGGGCCTTAAACTCTAATATCACCCTTGACCTAAAACAGCTGTTCTTGATGAAGTTTGTGACAGAACCCACAGGCATTACACCAGACACAAACATCCAACGACATTCCCCGTGTCCGACCTAAACCTTTTACAAAAATTACAATGATGTCCTAAGGCCCTAAAAATTCTGAATACCCTACTGAGAACTCTAGAACTGCAGACACATTCATCACCTTCAAAAACTACCATTAGAAGAACAAAAAAAAAAAAATCTTATCTCCCTGCTACACCCTTCAACTAACTACACGAATACCACCTGGTGATCACACTACACTCACTCACACCATTTGAACCATAAACAGAAATATTAATCTCAATCTCACATAATGAATCCTGTGATACTCCAATACAGAAACTATGTACTGTCAAAACAAAGCATTCACATTGCGAAACTCACAATCTAGTTATTTAGTCACTTAGCCAATAATACCAACTTACCTCATAATTTATGTAATATTTTACAATTAAGAATAAAACTAATATGCCCGATATGCCTAGCCATGCTAAGCGTTCTAGTGGTACACTCTGTATCCTTAATTTTACTACATGTAAAACCACACAATAACCAAATTTTCCTGTAAACTCATCATTGTAATCCTAAAGAGAAAAAACTTGAATTTGAATGCCGAGGTGTGGCGATTTGAAATCCATTTTCATGTATGATATTTTTGTGAAATCATAGGATGGTCCGGGAATGGTGGGCTGGTATTCGTTTTATGGGAGGGGGGGAGTTGCAGGTGTTTTGAGAGTGTTAAGTTTTGGACATTAAATGGGGTGGTGCGCAGGTTAAAAATACGGTGGGCATATAAATGACTAGATTTTGTGTACACCTTCATGGGCAATGCAGAAGTAGAGGGGATGAAATGATTAAAGTTGTTAGCAGCTACTTTTTATAGAACTAAATGTCCGCAGATAAGGGAAGTATATGGGGAAGTGGGATTGAACACAGATTTTACTGAGAGTTTACCGTGATTTATTCGGCTGCGTGACTTATGGCAACTTGTAGGTTATGTGATACAATGGGCTAGACTCCAGTGGTGTGTGGAGGTGATTGGGTAAGATAAATGTAAGTCGCAGAATATAAGATGGTATGAAGAAAAGTGAGAGGGTGAAGAATAGTTCAAGGCTTAAAAAATCTCATTGTATAATTTAATGTGTTATACCCTGGTACAAAAGGGAAAAGAAGAATACAAACATTGACATCATATGCAAGGTGTTTGAGTGGAAGTAATACGTGCATTTGATAAATGGAATAAAACTTGTCGCATGTATTGCGCAAGTATTTACACATGTGTGTGAGGGCAGGTATGATCATACCAGGAAATGGGTGACAGATAACGGTGTATTAGCCATATAATCCTTTACAAAGTGGCATCATTGGATTTGTTATATCCCAAAAGTCTGAGTGTGACCAGTCGCTTATCATATATGCAAGTGTAGTACCTGCAGGTAAACGTTTTAGAAGATGTATTTGTCGTTTCATATTAGTGTAATTGGTAGGTAATGTTTTTTTCTCAAGCCGGTTTCTAATTTTCAAATGTAACGAGTGCCAATTGTGATGGACGATATACGACGGAGCACACTTAAACCCCATGGGGTGGTTAGAGTGAGCGCAGAACTGTCGGATGTTACGCAATCAAAAACTTAGATTGAAAGCTTAGATATCACGTGAGTTGTGAATGGAGAGAGTATGGATGTAAATGGTTAAATGAGTACATACACTATCAATCTTGTTTATTCACATGTGTATGCATACTTTAAGTATAAGTATAATATATCATGACATCATTGTGAGGCGCGTAATGAGCACGAAACAAAGGAACGACAAGGGGTTTTTCGCTTATGCGAGGCAGGAGTGCAGGGGTACTGAGTGGTACTGAAAACCATAAAGATAACATTAAAAGTGAGGCACTAAGCATAAGGTAGGTCTAGGGTTCTTTGCATATATAATAATGTATATGTATGATTTATGTAGATATGTGAAATATAGTGTTTTCCATTGTAGAACTTAGATAGGGATATAATAACACTGGGGGTGGAACAATTTGTGTCCCATAACACAGACTTCCCAATGTATTCTTCAATGAATTATGAAATTTTGTGGAAGCACTGATTCCATAACCTTTTTTTTCACTAATATTTCACGTTGTACTGTGTTTTAAATAAAATATTTAAAAAAAAAGGAGGGTTTGTGGGTTATGTATATGGGTTGTGGGTTATGTAAATGTTGTGGGTTTATGTCATATGGTTGTGGGTTATGTATATGGTTTTGGGTATTGTCAATGTTTGTGGTTTATGTATATGGTGTGGGTTATGTTTATATGGATTGTGGGGTTAAGTATTGGTTTTAAAATGGCCATTATCTATGGTGTTCCTTTTTTTTTTAATTGGTACAGGGAATTGTGTACTAGAGAGATTTGTATAACTATATGTTTTTAAGTTATACACTTAAAAATTATTGTATTTGTTCTATGTTTTTAAATAAAAATATAAAAAAGTACCTTATGACATTAAGTCATAGTAATGAATAGCTGGTTTTCTTTTGATGATTTGTACGGATGTATCAATACACTCCTTAATTGTTATTGATACATGATGTAATAACTTTAATATTTGAGTAGTGGTATTATAAGGCCATGAAAGTTTCATTAACATCTTTGACTTTTTAAATAAAATAAAAAAAAAAAAATTCCCACACACTTTTATCCTGTCCACCATTATCCACCGTACGTTCCCATCCCCAAACTCTCTCTTCCCACCCAATTCTCCTAAACCAGTAATTTTGTCAGTGTCCTCTTCGCTTTCGGGCTGAGTTGACGGCACTGCGCAAACAGCTTCCTGCTTTACTTCTGGTTCCAACTTCCTGTTTTCACCAAGAAGGCTGCACAACGCAGAAGAGCAACACCGAGTGTAGTTGACCTTGTAAGAGGGCAATTTACCCTACGAATGCCTCTGTATTGATTACCAACGATTATACGGGAACACGTTGGCATTGAATTTTAAGAATTACATGAATAGCACATAATGGCTCATCACGAATCATTCATAAAGGTTCTGCACAGTGGAGGCATATTGAAACGACGGTGACCAGTTACCAGGAAAAGAACATCACCTATCATCTGGTCTGGAGGTACCGAAGTGAGAATCCTCAAAAAACAACACTGGGTGAGGATCCGCACGTTCCTTTCGAGGCAGACGATGTAGATATCGAGAGACATTTCACAGATATGGTGAGGTGCATGCTAAAACTTTAGTTCGATGGACGGAGGGAATCTTATGAAGGGTTTGCCGGCTAGATCCTACACCGTCAAGATGTCTTTAAGAAGACCTATTCCATCGTATGTTTGTTCCTGGAGGATTTTAGTACACAGCTGTATGTTGTCGTACGCGGGACAACGAAAGACGTTTCTCCTGGGCGGCGCTTTTGACCACATTGCAGCCGGAAGTGGGGTAAAGCACAGCGCTGCGCCTTGGGAATGTCAAGTCGTTCCACAGTCTCAGGCGGAACCTCTGCCGAAGACTTTGAGTGCAGCAGCAAAGGTAATTGGGCGAACAATTGGAAGGGCGTTTAGAAGAATTGGTGTGACACTACAGTGGCTTCGGATGCTCCCCGCAAACGGGCCGGGATTTTATCAGCAGCTGTGGGGTGGAGAGACCGTGATCACAGTAGTTTATCTGCGCCCCTACAGGAGATGAATACTCTTTCCTGGACCTTCCTGCGGAGGAAGAACTCATCTAAAGACAGGAGAATCTCTGATGGTTTGAGAAGGACTTAGATTGACAGATTCCCGAGCCCTGGGGTCAGATGCCTGGCATGTTGCAGTTGCAACAGGTGGAAGCTGAGTGCACAAGGGTAATGAAATACTGATATGGAAATTGAGGCACATCTAGAAAAGGGATGGAGGCTCCGTCGAAATGAGTAGGTTATAACACCACTCAGCGTAGGAAGAAGAACGTGGGCAGGAGTGATTAAGAAGGGGCAGGGGAGTTGCACAGGGGGGGTGGGAGGGGTACAGACGACGAGATTGCACGGGAAAAGACAGAAGCAGCAAAAAGTGGAACAACAGGACACAGAGACATAGAGGAAGCCACCTATCTATCTTTAAGTGTCCTAACGATAAACTGAATAGCCTGAGAGCTGACGGTAACAAGAAATGGTTTGGGGATGTTGCGGCGTTTAACATTGATGTGTGTTTTTATTCAAGAACACAATTTCAAGTATGGCAGAGAGTTGAGGCTGAACGGATCCTTTAGGATGTATGTTGGTAGTTCAGGAAAGTAAAGGTGGGGTGGCAGTGGCAGTGAGGGAGTCCCACCTTTCCCCCACGGCTCCAAATGGGAAGAGGGAGGGAGTGGATGGTGGTGAGGTGGAAGGGATATTGGGTGGAGATTAGAGTATGTTTTCTGGGAAATATATGCCGGCAGATAGTAATATACGGGTACCTGGAGTTTACCTGGAACCTGGAGAGAGTTCCGGTGGTCAACGCCCCGCCGCCCCGGTCGTTACCAGGCCTCCCTGGTGGATCAGAGCGGAATCACCCAGGCTGTTGCAGCTGGCTGCACGCAAACCAACGTACGCGCCACAGCCCGGCTGATCTTGGAACGACTTTAGGTGCTTGTCCATGCCAGCTTGAGACAGCCAGGGGTCTGTTGGTAATCCCCCTATGTGTGCTGGAGGCAGTTGAACAGTCTTGGCCCCTGACACTTATTGTATGGTCTCTAACGTGCTATTGACACCCCTGCCTCCACATTGGGGGATGGTGCATCGTCGTGCCAAGTCATTTGCGTTCCGTAGTGATTGATTTTCGTGTGCATGTTTCGGTACTTAGTCCTTCTAGGATTTCCCAGGTGTAATATCATGTATCTCTCCCTCAGCGTTCCATGGGAATGCAGGTTTTAGGAACCTCAGCGCTCCCATACGAGTGTTTTAATCTCCGTAATGCGCGCCGTGAAGGTTCTCTGTACATTTTCTAGGTCGCCAATTTCACCTGCCTTGAAGGTTCTGTTGTGTGCAGCAATATTCCAGCCAAAGATAGAACAAGTGACCTTAAGAGTGTCATCATGGGCTTTGCCTCCCTAGTTTTGAAGGTTCTCATTATCCATCCTGTCATTTTTCTAGCAGATGCGATTGATACAATGTTATGGTTTTTGAAGGTGAGATCCTCCGACTGATCACTCCCAGGTCTTTGACGTTGTTTTCGCTCTATTTTGTGGCCAGAATTTGTTTTGTACTCTGGTGAATTTTGTAAGGGAGGTTTTGCTTTTCTACATGCGGGGTTTACCAATGGTTTCTAAAAATGGGTGGGGTTTGGGAAAATTGTGTAATCAGGAATAGATGTGGAAGCCGAGAGGGGCAGGTTGTGTGGCTTGGAGTATTGAGGGATTTGTTGAAGAGGGCAGGGGTTTATGACATAGTCAGGGGCGATGGGTGGAAAGTAGAGCACAGTTTATGGGAGGGTTATGCTGCCAGGTTGGATCATATATATATAACTCGAGATATAACAGTAGAACGTGTAATGACGATAGATTTAGGTTTTTGGACCATCGTGCCTTTTTGGCAGAGATGGCATGGGAAGGGATGGTTCGTAGGTATGTGGGTTATTGGAAAATGAATGTGAGGCTACTTCAGGGAGAGGGGGAGGGTTGTTTTTTAGGGAATGGTGGAAGCAATTATGGGAGGCTCGCAACGAAGAGGAGGATGTCTTGGAATGGTGGGAGAAGCACGCTAAATTGCAGATTGGGGAGTATTACCACCCAATAGAGAAGGGGAAATGAGCGAGGTGGAGGTGTGGTTTACGGGAAATATTTAGAGGGGCAGCAAAATGATTGTTATGAAGGGGGAGGGGGCTAGACATGCAGAAATAGAGGTTTTAAGGGGAAGATTGAGGATATACAAAATTCTCGTTTTGATGCGAAAACGTGTGAGGGAAGGTTTAGAGGAGGTTCTATGGGGTGACAAACCGTCAGGATGTGTTTTGAGGAGATTTAGGAATAGGCAACAGTGACCACGATTATGGGATTAGAGGTGTGTAAAGGGGTGGGGGGATATAGGGTGGGGAAAGGGGGGTTACTTATTTACCACCGATGGAATGAGCAATTATGCTGATTTTTTGGTTTAGGGAGAATTTTAAGCAGAGGGAGGAGGAGAGAGGGAGGGAGAGATTCTGGGAAAAGGGAAATTTTGAGGTATTTTAGGGGAGGAGGAGAGTGTGGTAAAAAGTGGGTAGGATCAGTGGGGAGGAGGTGGAGGGGTGGAGGAGGCGATAAGGGGCTTGAGTAGGGGAAAGCCCCGGGGCATTGATGGAATTCCTAATGATTTCTATATTACCCCATTGGGTTTGTATGAAGGAATGTCTGGTCCAGTTGTTTAAATGTATGAAGGAAAGGGGAGTGTTGGGGGAATTGCGGGGCACGGGGGTAGAGTTTGGTCATAAGGAGGGGGGGGGAAGACCTTGGGTGCTTTAGGGCGATCTCCCTCATGTGTGCAGATTATAAAGTTTTTTTCGAAGGTTTTAGGTAACCATATGAAAAAGGTGCTGACCGAAATCCTACATAGAGGACAGTGTGGGATTCCAGGTCGAAGTATGTGTGAGGGGGATGGAAGAATTAAGGGTTTTGTGAAGGGTAGACAATGGGGGGGATCTTGGATTGATTGGAAGCAGGCTTATGACAGTGTAGATAGACATATGTTGTGGTGTATTTTAAAAAAAAACAGGGTTTTGTATGAGATTGTGCACTGGGCGACTACTTTGTATATGCCCGCAAAAGTCAGGGTAAAGGTTTAATGGGGAAAGTTAGGGGTTGCCGGTGCAAAATGGGGATGGGGTTTTCGACAGGGTTGCCCCTTGTCTCAAATCCTCTTTGCATTTCATGCAGGACCCTTTTTTAAGGTTATAGAGGAAGGAGTGTGGGAACAGGGAGAGGTGGGGGCCAGGGAGATGTGGTATTGTGGGATATGTGGATGACACCACAGTTTTGGTAGGGGGAAATAGGATTGGGGAATGTGGGACGTATAATAGAGATTTTTTTGGGGGGGCGACAGGGATGAGGGTTAATGGAGCAAAGTCAAAGTTATTAGAAGTAGGCACGTGGGTGGGGGGGGGGGGGGTTTGGGGGAACAGTATGGGTGGAACAATAGTGGATAGAATTAAGATATGTGGGGTTGTGTATATGGCAGAGCTGGGAGGCACAGAGAATAAATTCCAAGGAAGTAATGAGTAGAGTGATGGGTAGGATGCGCGGGTGGAGGGCTGGGGATGTAACATTTCAGCAGAGGGTGGTGGGTAGTAAATACACTTGTTTTACATAAAGTGTGGGGCGTGGCAGAAAATATACCCTGAGGTCGTGTGATATTCAGGAACTGAGAGGGTGGTTTTGAGGTATGTGTGGGTTATGGGAAGCCATGGATACGGGAAAGGAGTTGGTGATGATGGGGTGCGGCAGGGTGGGCTGGGTCATTACCTTTGGACACACGAGTGAAGGCAGTGTATGTGAAGCAGCGATACTTGAGGGGGGGAGGGGAGAAGGGTAGAAGGGTGGGAGAGGTCATGAAGGATGTGCGAAAATGGTGGAAAGGAAAGGCATACGATGTGTGAAGATATGGTGCGAAATTTGTTGGCAGAAAGGGAAGCAAAAAAAGTAAGGGTAAGTAGGCTTGGAGGACCAGGTTGAGGGCCGGGGACAGGGAGTAACTAAAAACCATTGTATGATTGGAGGGGGATTTGGGAAGACTTCGGAAAAATCAGATTAAAGCCCAAGGGTTCGGAAGTGGGTTTTTAATTTTTTATGGGAATTCTACTACAAAAGGCAGTGCTTTTAGAATGGTTATGTAGGTGCTGGCACTTGTTTTGCCTTGTGAGGAAGGGGAAAGGTTTTTCATGCCATTATTTTTGTGAAAACTTGGGTTTTGTAAGGGGATGGTTAGGAGAGTCTGGGTTGTTAGGTTAAAACCATATGCAAAAAGTTGGTACTTTATTTCGAAACGTTTCGCCTAAACCAGTGGTTTTTCAGTCGAGTACGAAAAGTATAGAAGCAGAAGTACTTGAAGACGTTTTATCGTCCTCCCCCTTTAAAAGTTTTGAGGTGGTCATCCTCAGTTGGGAGAATTGTTCCATGGAATGAAACATTAATGTTTCTTCCCATGGAACAATGTCTTCCCCGGATGGGGACTGACCACCTAAAAATTTTAAGGGTGATGGACTGATAATCGTCTTCAAGTATCTTCTGCTTTTTTCAATTTTCGTCTCGACTAAAGAAGCCACGTGTAGGCGAACGTTTCAAAATTAAAGATCCCAATGTTGCTTGTGTTTCCCCTAACAAACTGTCGGTATTTTATACATTTTATTATTCGTTCTGGGTATGTGGGGGAGGGGGGGAGAAACTTTTTCACTTTGAGGGCTTTGCATTTTGATGTGGGAGGGGTTTCCAAGGACATTCGGAGGGCAGTGTGTATGTGTGGCAGATTTTTTGTATGGTCTTGTGCATGCGGGGGGTGGGGGGTGAATATAGGGTTTCGGGCGCTTGCGGCGAGTGGTATCGTACAGTATGCAGAAAAGGCTACTATATGGGAGGTTGTGGGTAAATAGTTTTCCCTTGGGGTTTTCGTAATCTGTCGGTAGGTGTAATGTTAGGGTTGGGTGTGTTTAGAGCTGGATTGGGGGGTTCCCTAAACTGGCTTTCTTGTTTTTTTTGAGATTTGGGAGGGGGAAGGTGGAATAAAAGGTGGGGTAGTGGGTAGGGGTGTAAAGTCTTTAGGAATGGGGGGGGGGCGTGGGGGGGGTGAAGGGTGACTTTTGGGTTTTTAAGGGCGGGTTTTGATTTTCGACGTGGTACGAATTTGAGAGGGAAAGGGGAAAACGTGAGTTTGTTTTTTTTTTTTAATACAGATGATGGGGTCAGGGGTGGCGGGGGGGTTTCTGAAGTGTTTTTTCCCAGGGGGGGGGTTTTTTGTTAATGATTGAGGTGGGTACTGCCGGTACTGTTTTATTAGGAGCATAAGTTTATTGGTAACTTAGGCGTGGCAGGAAAGTCTGATTTGTCTGGAACATGTTAATTAAAAATATATATTTTGTTGAACAAAAATACATAAAAAATGGGAATATTATTAGTGATGAGTAAAATTTTTCTGTGTATGTTACCATTTATTGGTATTCTTCATTTTGAAAAATATTATATCTATATATTGTTTAAGTTATTTAGTTAGTTCTTATTTTTACTTTTTTAAGTGAACAAATGTAGGTGTTGTGAGCAGTGCAAGTGGCTTTTACTTGCAGGGGAAAAAAGGGGAAGTGAAAAGTAAATATATTGGATATAACGAAAGTATTGGATTTGTACACTGTATTTAGAGAGGGGGAAGGATGTGGGGATTGAAAAATTATGTATTAATTCTTATGAAAATTTCATGGAACTCAGGGTGTTTATTTTGTACACCTATTGGGTGATAAGTATTTTTATTATTATGCTTTTGTATAAAATTTTTGATTGATGAAATGTAAATCTGGTTATTAGTTTTGGGAGTAAAGAATAAAAAATATGGGGGAGGGGGGATATTTTTAAGCACAAAGATGAAAGCAGTAGGATTTAGAAAATGAAAAATTTTTTTTTTTCTGTGGCGGGGGAGATAAGGGGTTCTCATATTCCTTTTGTTTTTGTTTTTAATGTATTTTAAATTAAAAAGACTGATGGGGTTTATGAGGGTGCGGAGACACGTTACTAGGATGGGGGGGGGGGGGGTGAAGAGTCAGGGGTTTGTGTATTGGGACATCATTGACAAATGTACAAAACAATCCCCTCAAAAAGGCTGATTTAAAATTTAAAAGAAAAGTTGAACTGTGGAAACATCCACCAAAGAAAAAAAATCCAACCCTACCCTCATTCCCATGAAAACAATAAAATATCGTGCACGGGGGGGGTTTAAAATGCTTAATTTAATGTATAAAGATTCAAGAGTATACTCAGGTGAAGTGGTATGTTTTTAAAGGGGGGGAGTGTAGCATTCTGGTGGACTTCGTTTTTTTTTAAAAAGCCCATCTTTTCACGTAAAGCACGTAAAAAAAATAGTGTTTGATTGGGTGAGCGCCAGTTGATGTCATTTATAAGGTTCTTTGGTATTGTGTAGTCACTGCAGTTATCGTTTTACTGCCTGTATCTTGTTAAATATTGATTATGTAAAAATTTTTTTTTGTCCCGAGTTTTAAAAAAAATAAAAAAAAAAAAGTTTTAAAATACTACACAGGGGAATTGCTTCGGAATTGGTTATTTATCCATAACTTTAAAAATAAATATGATTTCCGGGACTTTGACCGGGTTTGTGGACCTACCAATTAAAATTAAATCTGCAAAAGGTTCCCCATCAGCAGGTTTACCTGGGTTTCCCTGGAGAGATTTCCCGGGGGTCAACGCCCCCGCGGCCCGGTCTGTGACCGGGCCCTCCTGGGGGATCAGCCCCTGATAACCAGGCTGTTGCGTGGTGCACGCAACCAAGTAGAGCCCAGCCCGGCTGTCAGGAACGACTTTAGGTGCTTGTCCAGTGCCGTTGAAGACCCCGGGGGTCTTTTGGTAACCCCCCTTATGTGTGCTGGGAGGCAGTTGAACAGTTGGGCCCTGACACTTTTTGTTTGGTTCTTAACTTTTAGTGAACCCGCTTTTCATTGGGGGGATGGTGCATCGTCTGCCAAGTCTTTTGCTTTCGTTGTGGTGATTTTCGTGTGAAGTTCGGTACTAATCCCCCTTTGGTTTTTTCCCGGTGATATAATCAGTATCTCTCCTCTGCGTTCCGGGAATTTGGTTTAGGAACTCAAGCGCTCCCCGTAATTTAGGGTTTTATCTCCCTTTGGCGCCGTGAAGTTTTGTACTTTTCTAGGTCGGCAATTTCACTGCCCTTGAAAGGTTGGGAGGTGCAGGTTTAAAGGAATGTCCCGGTTTCCCCAAATTTCTGACATTCTCGGCAAACCTAATATGATTTTCCACATCTTTCTTTAATTTTGGCCCAAAAAAAATTTTTGGATTTTATCAAGGTTTTTGTAAATTTCCCAAAATGACCCCTAATGACGTATTTTGAGCTATATTTAATTTTGAGGTCTATACTTTGTTGAAATACTAACCCGTTAAACAATTTTCCCGGCCCCCCTATTTTACCCGTCTCGTGCGATCAAATAAACGTTTTTAACTTCATATTTACGGATGACCCAAAGAGGATTTCCCCTGGTGCCTGAAAAAACGAATTTTAAAGAGGGTCCTTTCGTTGTTCCCCCCGGAAGGGCAGTCCTCGGGCAAGGAAACAGGACATCTGGCAATCCCGAAAACCCGGGAATAGGAAGGCTTGATGAGGTTTTTCACTTGTTTACGAGGTCCGGCCGGTGTGCCTCATAAAAAGTGGGGTATTCCCAGATCGGGTGTCCAAGGATAGGTCAACTTCTTCCCGACAAAACCTTGGGGTGTTTCCCGAGTTATGGGCCCCACCGGAGAAGAATTAAACATTATGGTTCAGGGCACGAATAACAGTGTAATGTTTTACCCCGTATAAAATGGCATTTTCTGGGGGAAAA
The DNA here is from genome assembly GCF_026875155.1 of Cherax quadricarinatus. NCBI lineage: Eukaryota > Metazoa > Arthropoda > Malacostraca > Decapoda > Parastacidae > Cherax > Cherax quadricarinatus. The sequence goes on from NW_026477677.1 coordinate 61,635, forward strand.
CCTTTTTAGACACTACGTCAAGTACCCAGTGTAAAATTTGCACTGTACTAAAATTTTTTGCAAAAGGACAGAATTATAGCTCCCCCAAATGCTTCCAATAAAAAAGAGGAAAATTTAAAGAAGTATTTTTTGAAAGGGGTAATTTTTCCTTCTCTTTCAAGGAGCAATATGGCCCCGTATCTCTAAAAGGCTTTAAATTTTTTCTGGTTTTCCCGAAGGAAAATAGACTCTTGCAATAAAAAGGGGCCTACCTTTTTCTACTTTTCTGGGGAAGTTGCTGGGGTTTTAGAGATTTTCCCAATGGGTTGGGGTTTATGGGGGCAGTTGGGTTTCTTCGTTGCAGAGAAGCAGAGACAGGTTGCCCCCTTTTCTCCCTGTTGACGTTGCTAAAAGGTGTCGGTGTCTCTCGGAACGTTGTCGAGGGTGCACATGAGTAGTTTGCCCCTCCCCAGGTGGACCTATGTTGAGAAGGTGGCCACCAGGTGACTTGTTGGTGACGTAGACGTTCTCCCCTTTGGCTGGCCTTTATTTAAGGTTGACGATCTCGCTCATGCCAGGCTGTTGAAAAGAGAGAGGGACTGCTCGGACAAGGGGCGGTTTGTTTCGAAAGGTATCAGCAAATGGTGCCTCCAATGCAGTGGGTTTAAATCACGATCCGCAGAAAGACTCGAACTCTGGTCCCCCGACTCGCAGGTTATCAAAAGAATAAGCTGCACATCCCCAAAGGGAGAGAACCACTTTTCTTTATACCGCTGGTAAAAGTTTGGTTTGCTGTTCACAAAGTCCACTAGGGATTGACCAAGCTGCCGCCTGCTCAATTTAAAAAGCTTGCAGTATTTTGGCTGGGATACACGTATATGCTCCCAACGTGGTCTTCATACTTGTAAACAGAAATTCAAAAGTCATTTAATACTGGTTTAATCTTGTGCCCTTTCCCAATATGCTGTATGAAAAAACGATGCCCCTGCTGTTCGGCCCCAAAGGCTCGGCCCGATTTTTGAAAAATTTTTTTGGTTCGGCCCCATTGAAGGGGGAAAAGCTGTTCTGCTTTTTGTAAAATAAAAACTTTCAGAAAGGAAAACTGCCTCCTTTCTCTTTTCCCCATCAAATTCTTCCTTTCGAATGCTCTTGTTCCTGTTTGTCAAGTTTTTTTTTGCCCGCTCAAGTGCCACGAGTGATTCAACCTGAAAACCCCGCCACTATAAGCCTTTTTTTTCCGTAGGTGTTTCATCTTCCTCCCGGAGAACATTTGTTTTTGCCCCAGCTCCCCTAGGGGGGAGGGTTTATGTGCCATCTTTCTTCTATAGTTTGTCAGCAATAGTGAAAAGAGTTGCGCGCTGTGAGAGTGCGTTTGTATGTAATGCCCAAAGGAAAGAGAAATTTTCCCAAAAACGTGTAGGGGCAAATTTTGGAGGTTTTGCAAAGTATATGCCCCCCCAGACGTCTGATCGCTAGGTGGCATAAGTTATTCGTTGCAAAAGTACGATTTTCAGAATACCCCAAGTAACAGTTAATTTTTCGAGCACGTTAGCTATGCACAGTACGATTGCAGAATATGCATACAAGCAAAGCCGACTGCAAAATTCTCCACACCGAACGGCTAGTAACAACTGACACGCAAAATTTGTAAAGCAATGCCAGACAGCTACATGTTCTAGAAGATTGACGTAGCGAAGCGAGAAACACCGAACAAGCTAGTAGCGAGCGGGTTGAACGATCACACAATAGAAAGGCTGATCTTTAAAGCAACTGACAGCAAAATTCGTAAAGCAATGCCAGACAGCAAACTGCACAATTTTCCCTGCTATGAGCTTCACCTAAACTCAACCGTTCTTAAGTCCAGCTCCAGCTCTCGGACAGGCTAACCATATTAAACCCAGGATTCCAAATGGCCTGTTATCCAGGTGTAATGGGAGCAAAATAAACACAGCAGAAAAGTTTAGACTTATATTATCCTTCACCAATTTAGAACAGCAATATGTACACTATGTACGTGATAAGTATAGTGCATCCACGGTAAGCAAGGCAGAAATAGAAGCCAAAAGATAGCAGACCGTGCTTAAACCCAGCTCTAGAATGGGTAATGACAAGGGCGACAGGAGAGCGGTACCCACATAACCTCTGCGATTGCCAAAACCATCTTCTTATTGGCTAGAACCTGGTCACTAGTTGAACGACGGGGCCCCATCATCAACTTAGCAACCTGGTTCGCTGGTTGGAGGAGTAGCCTGTAAATGAGGGTGTGTACATGCGCCAAATAAAGGTTACGTACTCTTTGCATGCCACAATAGAAATTTGGTAAGTTTGATTTTGGGCCCTATAGTTGTTTAAGTCTGTAGGGTCACCACCTTTATGTATTGGTGTAACCCTACCATCTTGAGTAGTTTCGGGAAGGTGCTAGTTTCTTAGTGACTTGTTAAAAAGTAATGAAATAGCATGCAAAAGGATATGGCTGCTCGCTTGTACGTAATGGTGGGACATTTGACAGATTCCCTGAGTTGTTTTGGAGTGACATTATAATCTCGGTGACTTCCAAGGGCTCAGTTGGTGCAAGATAGAAGGAATTTGGGGAAATTTCCATCTAGGTAGTCCCCGGGATGGCCATTGGTATGTGGGATTTTATTGGCGAGATTAGATCTATGGTTGAGAATAAGTCGTTTATCTTGTTAGCTCTGTCAGTGGGATGTAGTGGTGTTTTCATTAGGTTTAGTTAGGACAATATTCTTGTTTTTTTTCAGTTTGTGGGTCCCTAGAATCTGAGAGACCCGGGTTTTCCAGGTCGTTTTTATATCTCCTCTAGTGTCCTGGAGTTTACCTGGAGTTTACCTGGGAGAGTTCCGGGGGTCAACGCCCCGCAGCCCGGTCTGTGATAGGCCTCCTGGTGGATCAGAGCCTGATCAACCAGGCTGTTACTGCTGGCTGCACGCAAAAACCCAAAGTACGAGCCACAGCCCGGCTGATCAGGAACTGACTTTAGGTGCTTGTCCAGTGCCAGCTTGAAGACTGCCAGGGGTCTGTTGGTTAATCCCCTTATGTATGCTGGGAGGCAGTTGAACAGTTCTAGTGACACCCCTGCTTTTCATTGGGGGGATTTGCATCAATTGCCAAGTCTTTTGCTTTTGTAGTCAGGATTTTCGTGTGCAAGTTCGGTACTAGTCCCCTAGGATTTTCCGGGTTTTATATAATTATTACTCTCCCGCCTGCTTTCCACGGAATACGGTTCGGGAAACCCTCAAGCGCCCATAATTGAGGTGTTTACCTTTTATGCGCCCGTAAAGGTTTCCTGTACATTTTTCTAGTCAGCAATTTCACCTCCCTTAAAAGGGTGCTGTTGTGTGCAGCAATATTCCCAGCCTAGATAAACAATGCCTCGTTTGAAGGTTTCATTATCCATTCTGTCATTTTTCTACAGATGCATAATCAATGTTATGGCCATAAAGGTGAGTCCCCGACATGATCACTCCCCGGTTTTTGACTTTGTGTTTCGTTTTTTTGAGTCCAGAATTTGTTTGTACGCTGATGAAGTTTTTAATTTCCTCAGTTTACCTATCTGGAATTGAAAATTTCTCATGTTGAACTTCATATTGTTTTCTGCAGCCCACTGAATGTTTTGGGTTGATGTCCCCCGGGAGCCTTTGCAGTGTCTCAAGGGGAAGACACGTCAGCAGATTGGGGGAGTCTCTGCAAACGAAGCCCGGGGCGTGGTGACACCCTTTCTATGCAGTATGAGGATGAGGAACAAAAAGGGAGCGAGTACTTTTCCTTTTGGAACAGGCTTTTCACCAGCCTCCTCGGACTTTTCTCTGTTGACTACTACCCTGGTTTTTAGTAGAAATTAAAGATCCATCGACCGACTTTTCCTGTTATTTTTAGGACGCATTTTGTGCGTAACGCCATGGGTCACACTTCCGAAGGCTTTGCAAAGTCTGTATATATTACATCTGCATTTTTTGTTTTTAGTGCATTGGGCCTTGTCGTAGAAATCCAAAAGTTGAGACAGACAGGACGACTTTCTAAACCCATTTGCCCCGGGTTTGTAACTGTTGGGTTTTTAGAGGGTTGATCTTTTTTTTAGGACTCTTTCAAAGATTTTTATGATATGGGATGTTTGTGCTATCGTCTGTATTTTTTTTGCGTTGCTTTCTGACCCCTTTTTGGAGGGGGCTATTCTGTTGTTTTTTTGTAACTGTGGGACGACCCCCGTGCCATGCTCCCTTTCCTGGAGGAAAGGCCGTGATAGGGGCTTCTTTCAAATTTTTGATGAACACGGATTCCATAGTCGGCCCGGGGCAGAGTGCAGGGCATGTCTTATCGCCTGTTTCAAGTCATTTGGTGCAGGTAAAATAGATAGGTTGTGTTAACCCAAAATTTTGGGCTCTCCAAAAAAAAATTTAATTTTTATCTTGACTACAGTCTGGTTTTGGGGGTTTCTAAAAACTAGTCATGTTGGGACTTGAGTATCTCACTCATTTCCATGCTGTCATCTGTGAGGACCCATCTTTTTTAAGTAAGGGCCCAATACTGGGGCGTTGTTCTCGACTTTTATTTGGGTAGGAGAAGAAAAACTTTGGTTTCTTTTTGATTTCATTTAGGTTTTTGTTTTTCCCACGATTCCGCTCCTATAAGATTCCTTTAGCTAAGTTCGATGTTTTTTATTTCTCTGACGAGTGTCTCCCTAAGCATTTCAGATAGATGACCTCTTTTAGCCGCTCTGTTATTCTTTTCCGTCCCCTGTAAAGAGAGCGCCTGTCTCTTTCTATTTTACATCTACTCCTCCTTTTTCTTAGAGGAATAAGTCTTGTGCATACATCGAGTGCCACCAAGTTAATCTGTTTAGGCATAAGTTGGGGTCTGTGTTGCTTAGTATATCTTCCCAGCTTATATCGATTAGGACTTGGTTTACTTGGTCCCACTTTATGTTTTTGTTATTGAAGTTGAATTTGGTGAATGCTCCCTCGTGACTAATCTCATTTTGTCGGTCTGGGGCTGTGCGCATACATGTCTGAACCTCAATTATGTTGTGATCTGAGTATATTGTTTTTGATATGGTGACATTTCTTATCAGATCATCATTGTTAGTGAAGATGAGGTCTAGTATATTCTCCATTCTAGTAGGCTCTATTATTTGCTGGTTTAAATTGAATTTTGTGCAGAGATTTAAAAGCTCGTGTGAGTTTTCATCAGAGCTGCCTCCTGGTGTTATTACTGCAACAATATAATTTGCTATATTCCTCCATTTTAGGTGCCTTAAGTTAAAATCCCCCAGGAGCAAGATGTTGGGTGCAGGAGCTGGAAGATTTTACAGACAGTGGTCAATTTTTAACAGCTGTTCCTGGAATTGCTGGGATGTTGCATCCGGAGGCTTGTAGACTACCACAATGACTAGGTTTTGGTTCTCGACCTTTACTGCTAAAACTTCCACTACATCATTTGAGGCATTAAGCAGTTCTGTGCAAACAAGTGACTCTGCAATGTACAGGCCAACCCCCCCCCCCCCCTTTTGCCTGTTCATTCTGTCACTTCTGTATAGGCTGTAACCTGGGATCCATATTTCGTTGTCTAAGTGATCCTTTATGTGGGTCTCAGTGAAAGCCGCGAACATTGCCTTTGCCTCTGCAAGCAGTCCACGGATGAAAGGTATTTTGTTGTTTGTTGCTGGCTTTAGACCCTGTTTATTTGCAAAGAAGAATGTCATCGGACTGGTGGTATTGTTGGTACTGGGGGGGGGGATTTTTTTTTCCGGCATTAGTGTCTGTATCTGTTGGTTTGGAGTGGAGGCCATCGACTGTGGTTCCACTCCAGGAATGACTGGATTTTGGTGTACGATTTCTTCTGCCATTTCCTGGCCCAGTGTTTTTTTCCTTCCAGCACGAAAAAACCTCTCCCTCTTGAGTGGCTGTGGCTACCCAGGTTTTCCCCCATGGCCTGGATGTTTGGTATCTTTTTGTATCCTTTAGATGGTGTGCTGGCAATTTAGTTATAGCACAGATTTTCCTGTCTGAAGAGGTACACATTTCAGGGTGAAAAAGCTTACAGAAGGGAGTTTGCATATTCCGGTTGGTCATATGGGCACGGCATTTTCTAGGGTGGTCTAGTTGCACGTCCCATCCTGTTTTTTTACAGATTTCCCATGTCTGCAGATACAAGTGCATAGTATGTGCACAGGCTTGGTTTCCGTTTGGCCTTGGTTTGCTTTTCTGTGACTGTATTCCCCGTTGGTGCATGTTTATACCTGTCTTATAAGCCGATCTTCCCTACACCAACAATGGAGCTCCCCCAGTTGTTTTTGGTAATATATCTTCACTATTGCTAGTGGAGTCCTCTTGTTTGCTATTTCCTGTTGTATTTTCGTGTTTGCAATATAGTTTATATCTTACGTTGACTATACACTTGTTTCCGCACTATGGCTCCTGTCCCCTATAAGGTCATTTAATGCATTCCTCCTGCATATAATTCAACTACCGGGGAACAAAATCTCCAGCTCACCATTACGTCTCCCAGGACAGCACCTCCTCCAGCTTCACCATTACTGTCCTCCCAGGACAGCACCTCCAGCTTCAACCATTACTGTCCTCCCAGGACCGCACCTCCACTTCACCATTACTGTCCTCCCAGGGACAGCTCCTCCAAGCCCTGTCACCATTACGGTCCTCCCCAGGACAGCACTATCAGCCCGCACATTTACTGACTACCAGGACATCACCCTCCAGCCTTACATTTCTGACGACATGATCAGTATCAAGGGCAGTACCATTTTCAGCGCCAGACTTTTATGTTTTCCCACTGTTGTAGAAAGCTTCCAGGTCTCTGAATCTACTGGAGTAGTATTAGTGTTTGGCTTTCTTTATTACTTTGGTGAGGACTGATGAATAATGTTTTAAGAATATCTTTGTGTATTAAGCCCTGTCTATATTGATTTTCATATTGGTGTTTCTTGTCAATGGATTTCAGAATGGTGCTGGTTAGCCATGGGCAACCAAGCCGTTTGTTTGTGATCTGTTTCTTTTTTATAGGACAACGTTTGTTGTATAGTCTAAATAATTTGTTAAGAAAAATGTCTGTCCAGTCATCATACCATTGGCCTTGGAGAATTCTGTAGGCCAGTCAACAATCTCTAGGTCAGCTGTGAATTTTCTTATTGAGGCCTCGTCATGGAGTCTAAATGAGACTTTGTTGTATTCAAGTGGTGGTTTACTAATGTTTGTCAGGAGGAAGGTAGGGTAGTGGTCTGTAGTGCTGTCTGTGATTATCCCTGATTTAAGGGGGCTAGTATATTGGTCCATATGTGGTCTATTATGGTTGCACTTGTCTCAGTGAGCCTGGTTGGTTTAGTTATTGTTGGTATGAGAAGTGTGTTGTTCATATTGTTGATGAAATCAGTTACAGGCTGATCATCTAGTAAGCCAAGGTTGATGTTGAAGTCTCCAGCTAAGAGAAGGTGTGCTTATTCATTTGTCTGTTTTGTTATTAGTGACTTTAATTTTTCACTGAAATTTGGGATGTTTTGTGTGAGGTATCCTGTAAATGGCACCGATTGTTATAGGTGTCTTAAGGTTTTTTACAGTAAAATTAGCAAAAATGTATTCCCCATATTCATCACTAAAGCAAGTGGTGCTAATACAAGATAATTGGTTAGAGTAATAGATTGCAATACCACCCCCAACTTGGTTTGGTCTGCAGTTGTGAATTGCTGTGTATCCTGATAATATTTATATCATGACACATGTCTGAGAAGACCATTTAACTACACTGTCGCTCGTTTTAAAAAGACTAAGAACTCATGGCCTAACAGTCAAGCCACAGAAGTGCTTTCTTGGTTATCCTAAGGTACAATACCTCGGGTTCATTATCTCTGACAACACTTTATCACCTCTTCCTAATAAGACTAAAGCCATTTTGAAAAGTACATTCCCTGCTACCAAAAAGTTATTAAGAAGTTTCCTTGGATCTGTAAACTTGTTCAGAAGTTTTGTACCAAATTTAAGTAGTTTGACTTCAGTTCTCACAGACTATTTGAAAAAGGGTGTCAAGGAACCTCTTAGTTGTTCTGAAGAAGCCATCCAAAGCTTCGAAGAAATTAAAAGAGTATTTTCCAACCCCCCCTGTCCTAAAATTACCCGATATTAATAAAATATTCATTGTTCGCATTGCTCTCGGGCCGTGCGGACCTCCTGTGCAAACGCCCTTCAGTTCCCTGACTGCAGTAGTGTAAGGTGGTGCTTGTCGTACCTCTGCCGTCAGCCCAGGAGAACTACCATTAGTCAACATGGCGTTCAGTCATAGACGCAGGATCAACAATGTCGGTGTTGAACTTCTCAGTGGGGCAATAACGCCAGTTTCAACCCAGGTATTACTTCCGAAAATCATCAGAGACACGTATGGCATTCAGGATGGAGAGTTGTATGGGGTAGCATTGAACTTACCATGCAGATTTTTTGTGAAACTGCTCTCAGCAACGGTTTATGAATCATTGGTCAACCGTTTTCAGGACGTATGTCTTGATGCAACACCAGCTGTTCGTGTGAGGATGATCGATTATCCAGACAAAAATGATAAATTTGGGGAAATTTCCCACTAGGTAGTCCCCGGAAAGGGCCCATTGGAAAGGGGGTTTTTAAATTGGCGAGATTAGACCCTATGGTTAAAGAATAAGCCCGTTTATTTTGTTAGCCTGCAGGGGGATGTAGGGTTTTTTCATTAGGTTTATTGGGACAAAAATTTTTGGTTTTTTTTCAGTTTGGGGGTCCCGGGAATCTGGAAAAGGTTTTCCGGGTCTTTTTTTAATCTCCTCAAAGTGCCTGTTTTTTACCGGATTTTTACCTGGAAAATTTTCCGGGGGTAAACCCGCCCCCGAACCCCGGGTCTGTGACCCGGGGCCCTCCTGGGGGAAACAGAGCCTGATCAACCAGGCTTTTAAATACTGCTGGCGAAAACGAAAAACCCAAACCGACAGCCACACCCCCCGGCTGATCGGAACTAAACCTTTGGGTGCTTGTCCAGTGCCAGTTTTGAAGATTTCCAGGTTCTTTTGGGAAACCCCCCTTATGAATGTTTGGGGGGGGCATTGAACAGGTCCTTTAATTGACCAAACCAACCCCCGCTTTTCAGGGGGGGGAAAAATTTGCATAAACCCTGCCAAGTCTTTTGCTTTTTTTAGTCGGGAATTTTCGTGGGGGGGCAATTCGGTACTGGGCCCTCTGGGAAAATTTTCCGGGTTTTTATAAAATTTATGTACTCTCCCGCCTGCGTTCCAGGGAATACGGGTTCAGGAACCTAAAAGCGCTCCCATAATTGGGGGTTTTTTACTCTTTTATGCGCGCCGTAAAGGGTTTCTCTTACTTTTTTCTAGGCCCACAATTTCACCCCCCTTAAAAGGGTGCTTTTTGGGGTGCAGCAATATTCCAGCCTAGAAAAAAATAAAACAATTTGCCCCTCTTTTTGAAGGTTCTCTTTAAATCCATTTTTCTTTTTTTTCTAGCAGATCCCTCGATCCCAATTTTAAATGGTCCATAAGGTGAGACCCCTCCGACATGATCCCCTCCCCGGTCTTTGACTTTGGTTGTTTCGTTCTATTTTGAGTCCAGAATTTTTTTTTGGTACGCTGATGAAGTTTTTAATTTTCCCTCATTTTTTACCAAATCTGGGGAATTTGGGAAATTTTCTCATCTTTTGAATTTCAAATTTTTTTCCCTTTGCAGCCCACTGAATGTTTTGGTTTGGGATGTCCGCCTGGGCCTTGAGTGTCGAAAAGGGAAGACACGTCATGCAAAATTGGGAAAAGTCATCTGCAAACGGAAAAACCGGGGCTGTGGCTGACATCCTTGTCTATGTCAGATATGGGGAAAGAGGAACAAGGGGGGGAGCGAGTACTTTCCCTTGTGGAACAAAGCTTTTCACCAGCCTGCCTCGGCCCTTTTTACTCTTTGACTACAAACTTCAGTGTTCTGTTAGTGAGGAAATTAAAGATCCATCGACCAAATTTTCCTTTATTTCTTTAGGACGCATTTTTGTGCGCTATTCCCGCCAGGGTTCACACTTGCCGAAGGCTTTGCAAAGCCCTGTATATTTACACCCTGCATTCTTTTCGTCTTCTAGTGCATCTGGGCCCTTTGTCGTAGTAAACCCCAATAGTTGAAAACAGACAGGAGCGCCCTTTCTAAACCCATTTGCCCTGGGTTTTTTAACGTTTGGGTTTTCTAGAGGGTGGGGGCCTTGCTTCTTAGGACCCCTTTCAAAGTTTTTTAATGATAGGGGATGTTAGTGCTTTTCGGTCTGTATTTTCTTTGCTTTTTGCTTTACTGACCCCTTTGTGGAGGGGGCAAAATGTCTGTTTTTTTTTTAAGTAACTGTGGGACAAACCCCCCCGTGCCATCTCCCTTTCCTTTGGAAAGGAAAAGGGGCCTTTGATAGGGGTTTTTTGCAATTCTTGATGAACACGGTTTTTTCCTTTAGTCTGGCCCCGGGGCCCAGAGTGCATGGGCATGCCTTTTTTTCGCCTTTTCCAAGCTTTTGGTTTCCAGGAAAACATCAGATAGGTTTGTTTTAAAACCCAAAATTTCCCTGGGCTCCCCCAAAAAAAAATTTAAATTTTTGATCTCGATTTCCAGTCTTTTAAAGGGGCTTGCTAAAAACGAGTCATGTTGGGACTTGATATCTCACTCTTTTCCCCTTCCCTGTCATCTGTGAGGACCCCTCTTTTTTAAGAAAAGGGCCCAATACTGGACGTTGTTCTCGACTTTGTTTTGGGCAAAAAGGAAAAAAATATTTTGGGTTTTCTTCGTTTTTCATTTTTTGGGTTTTATTTTCCTTCCCCGTTTCCCGCCTCCTATAAGTTTCCCTTTTAAAAGGTTTTTAATTCGATTTTTTGCTTTTTCCCCTCTGACGAGTGTCCCCCCCCAAAAGCTTTTCGATAAAATTGACCTTTTTTACCCGCTCTTTATTCTTTTCCGTCCCCTGTAAAAAAGAGGCCCCCTGTCCTTTCTATTTTAACATTATTTCCTCCTTTTTTTTAAGGGGAAATAATCTTGTCATACATCAGTCCACCAATTTAATCTTTCTAGGCATAATTTTTGGGGTCTGTGTTGCTTAGAAAAATTTTTCCCCAGCTTATATCGTTTAGTTTTGGTTTACTTGGTCCCCCCCCTTTATGTTTTTTTATTAAATTTTAAATTTGGTGAATCCCCCCTCGGGGACTAATCCCTTTTTGTCGGTCGGGGGCTGTGCGCAAACATGTCTAAACCTCAAAATGTTGTGATCGAGTAAATTGTTTTTGTAGGGGAAAATTTTATCAATCCCCTTGTTATGAAGATGAGGTTAGTATTTCTCCATTCAGTAGGCCCTATTTTTGTTTTTAAAAATTGAATTTTGTGCAGAGATTTAAAAGCCGGGGTGGGTTTTTCATCAGAGCGCCTCCTTTTATACTCCCAAAAATTTTAAAAATTTGTTTATATTTCCTTTTCCCCTTTTTTTAGGTCCTTAATTTAAAAATTTCCCCCAGGAGAAAGATTTGGGGTGCAGGGGGCGGAAGTTTTTACAACAGTGGTCAATTTTTAACACGTTCCAAAATTGCTGGGATGTTGCATCCGAGGTTTTGTAAAACAAACCCCAATAAACTGGGTTTTGGGGTTTCTCAAACCAAACGTTTAAAACTTCCACTACATCATTTGAGGCTTAAAAAGCAGTTCTGTGAAAAACAAGTGACTCGCAATGTACGGGCCCAAAACCCCCCCCCCCCCTTTTTGGGCCTGTTCTTCCCGGGTCACTTCTGTATAGGCTGTAACCGGACCCATATTTCGTTTTTTTCTAAGGATCCTTTAGGGGGGGTTTTAGTAAAAACCCCCGGGCGAACTTTGGGCCTTTTCCTCTGCAACAGTCCAGGGATGAAAGGTATTTTTTTTTTGTTTGTTGCTGGTTTTAAAGACCCTTTTTTAATTTGAAAAGAAAAATGTCATCGGACGGGTGGTTTTTTGTTGGTACGGGGGGGGGGGGGTTTTTTTTTTTTCCGGCTTAGTGTCTGTATCGTTGGGTTTTTGGAGTGGAGGGCCAAATCGACGGGGTTTCCCACCCGGGAATGACTGGTTTTGGGGGTACTTTTCTGCCTTTTTCCGCCATTTTTTTTTTTCCTTCCTGGCACAAAAAAAACCTCTCCCTCTTGATGGTTTGTGGCTACCCAGGTTTTCCCAGGGGCCCTTTGGATTTTTTTGATCTTTTTGATCCTTTAGATGGTGTGCCTGGCAATTTAAGTTAAGCACAGAATTTCCTTTTTCTGAAGAGGTACCATTTCAGGGGAAAAACTTACAGGAAGGGGGGTTTGCTTTTTCCCCTGTTGCCCTATGGGCAGGGGCATTTTTCTGGGGTGGTCATATTGCACGTCCCACTTTTTTTCAGATTTCCCCAATTCTCAGAAAACCAAGTGCATAGTATTTTAAAGGGTTTGGGTTTTCCGTTTCCCCTTGGGGTTTTCTGGACTAATTTCCCCTGTTGGTGCTTTGTTTCCCTGTCTTATTCCACACCCTAGCACCAACAAGGGAGTTTCCCCACCAGTTTTTTTTGGAAAAAACCTTCACAAATTGCCTATGGGTCCCCCTTTTTTGGCTATTTCCTTTTTGAAATTCTTGTTTGAAAATATATTTTTAAATCTTTTTTTTTGACTACACTTTTTTCCCCCGCATTTAATGGCTCCTGTCCCCTATGAGGTCATTTAATGCATTCCTTCCTGCAAAAAATTCCCCAACAAACCGGGACAAAATCCCAGCTTCACCTTTACTGCCCTCCCAGGACACCACCCCCGGGCTTCACCTTTTCCCTGTCTCCCAGGACAGCACCCCCCGCTTCACCATTACTGCCCCTCCCGGGACAGAACCCCCAGCATAAATTTCCCCAACCATTTCCCCCTTTGTCTCCCAACACACTATCAGCCCCACTTTTACTGACTACCAGGACTCACCTCCAGCCTTCCCGTTTCTGACTACATGGCCCGTAAAGGGAAAAAAACCCTTAAACCCAGATTTTTTATGTTCCCATCTTTGTAAAATTTCCCGGGTCTCTGAATCTACTGGGTAGAATATTTTTTGGCTTTCTTTTTTTCCCTTTGGTGAGGACGAGAATAGGTTTAAGAAATTTTTTGGGTGAAATTAACCCTGTCTATATTGTTTTTCCCATTTTGGTTTTCTTGTCAATGGATTTTCAATGGGCAACCAAGCCGTTTTTTTTGTGATCTGTTTCTTTTTTTTTGGACAACGTTTTTGTTATTCTAAATAATTTTTTAAAAAAAAATTCTGTCCAGTCATCAAACCATTGGCCTTGGAGAACCTGGGGCCCGTAAACCCAATTTTCAAGGTCAGCTGTGAATTTTCCCTTAAAAGGGGCCCCCTCGTCAGGGAGCTAAATGAGATTTTGGTGTATTCAAGTGGGGTTTACAAATGTTTGTCAGGAGGAAGGAAAGGGTAGGGGTCTGTAGTGCTGTCTTGATTATCCCTTTTTAAGTGGGGCTATATATTGGCCCTTTTTAAGTGGTCTATAAGGTTTCACTTGCCCCTTCATTTGAGCCGGGTTGGGTTTTTTAAGTTATTTGTTGGTTTGAAAAGGTGTTGTTCAAAATTTTTGAGGAAATCATTTACAGGCGATCACTAAAAGGGCCCAAGGTTGATTTTTTGAAGCCCTCCAGCTAAGAGAAGGTGGGTTTATTAAATTTGTCTGTTTGTTATTATTGACTTTAAATTTTCACTAAAATTTTGGGGAAATTTTTGTGGGGAGGAAACCTCCTGAAAATGGCCCCCGATTGTTATAGGTTTTTAAAGGGTTTTTTTACAGAAAAATTTAGCAAAAATGAAATTCCCCCAATATTCATAACTAAACCAAGGGGTTTCTAATACAAGAAAATTGGGTTTAGAGAAAAAGTTTGAAATACCACCCCCAATTTTTTTGGCCCTCCCTTTTTGTAAATTTGCGTGACCCCCGATAATATTTATATCATGAAAACATGTCTGAGAAGACCTTTAAAACTACACTGCCCGACGTTTTAAAAAGACTAAAAAATCGGCCTCAAAAGTCAACCCACAGAAGGGGCTTTTTTGGGTTACCAAAAGGTACAATACCTGGGGTTCATTATCTCTGAAAACATTTTATCACCTTTTCCCTAATAAGAAAAAAAAAAACCCCCCTTTTTTTTTTGAAAAAAGTACATTCCCTGCAACCAAAAAGTTTTAAAAGAAGTTTCCTTGGATCTTTTAAACTTTTTCAGAAGTTTTGTCCCAAAATTTTAAAGTAGTTTGATTTCAGTTCCCCACAGACTATTTAAAAAAAGGGGTGTCAAGGAACCTTTAGTTGTTCTGAAGAACCCCAACCAAAGCTTCGAAAAAAATTAAAAGATTTTTTTTTCCCAACCCCCCCGTTCCAAAAAATTACCCGATATTAAAAAAATATTCATTGTTCGCATTGCCTCGGGCCTTTCGACCTCCGGCCCAAACGCCCTTCATTTCCCCTGACTGCAAAATGAAAGGTGTCCCTTGTCGTACCTCTCCCGGTCAGCCCGGGAGAACTACCATTATAAAACAGGCCGTTCAGTCATAGACCCAGGATAAACCAATGTGGGTGTTGAACTTTTCTTTTGGGGCAATAACGCCAGTTTAAACCCCGGGGTATTACTTCCGAAAATCATCAAAAACACGTATGGCTTTCAGGTTTGGGGGATTTTGAAAGGGGGTTACATTAAATTTAACCAGGCAATTTTTTGTAAAAACGTTTCTCAGCAAGGGTTTTAAGAATCATTGGTCAACCGTTTTCGGGCGTAGGGCCCTTGATGAAAAACACCGGGTGTTCGTGGAGGATGATCGATGTATCCAACTTTAAACATGGATCAAACGTGTAATGTACCCTTTGGGGGCTGATGAGACAGACATAAAAAAAGTTTTTGGGAATAGGGAACTTTTTCATTCCCCAGAAATGGGAAAGGGGTGAAGGGGGCCTACGCATTTCCTGCCAGAGGGCACTTTTAACCTAAAATGACTTTGTTGACACCCCATACCGTCTTAATGTGTACCAAAAGGGAATTCGGGAAACACAGGTCATGGGTCTACGCGGGGAAAAGAAATACCCCGACATGGGGGGAAAATATGACCAAAAAAACACCGGGCCTTTGGGAAAACCGGGGTACCCCAAGCCACCCCAAGAGGGAGGGGTTTTTTTTTAGTCCCCGGGAAAGGGAAAAAAAATTTTCGGCAGGAAAGGCAGAAATCTTAAAAACCAAACCCCATCTTTCCGGAGGGGAAACCCACGCCCGATGGCCTCCACCCAAATAAAACAGATACAAAAATCCAATCCCAGAAAAAACCCCCCCCCCAGAAACTAACAATACCACCATCCGATGCCCTTTCTTCTTTGCAAAATACCAGGCTAAAGCCAGCAACAAAAAACCCAAAATACCTTTCTTTCCGTGGACTGTTTGCAGAGGCAAAGGAAATTGTTCCGGTTTTTCCCCTGAGACCCACAAAAGGATAAATTTGACAACGAAATAGGGATCCCCGGGTTAAACAACCTTTTACAATGTGACAGATAACAGAAAAAAGGGGGGGTTTGGCCGTAAAATTCCCGGGAGTCACTTTTTTGCACAGAACGCAAAAAGGGGCCCTCAAATGATGTAGTGGAATTTTGGGCAGTAAAGGTCAAAAGAAAACCAAAACCTATCTTTTTTGGAAAGTTTTCAAGCCTCCCGGATGAAACATCCCCAGAAATTTTTCCGGGAACAGCTGCTAAAAATTAAACCCACTGTCGGAAAATCTTCCAGCTCCCGCACCCAACACCCTTGCTCCTGGGGGATTTCAACTTAAGGCACCTAAAATGGGGGAAAATACAAAAAATTAATTTTGGGTTGAAGAAAATAACCCCGGAGGCAGCCTGATAAAAAACTCACACTCAAAAACGAGCTTTTAAAACCCGGGCAAAAAAATTAAATTTTTAAAACCCAAATAAATAAGCCTACTAGATTTTTGGAAAAATACACTAGCCCCTAAATTTTCAAAAAACAAAAAAGATCTAAATAAGAAAGGGTCACCAATAATAAACTCAATCACAACAAAATTTGGGGTTCAGCCCATGTAGCGTGGACCCCCAGACCGACATAAGAACAGCACGGGAAAATTCCCCAAATTTAAAACTTCAAAAACCCAAAAAACAAAAATTTGGGCCCAAAGAAAAACCAAGTCCTAACCGATATAACCCCGGGAAAAATACTAAGCAACACAGACCCCAAATTTATGCCTAAAAACAATTAACTTGGTGGAAACTCGATGTATGCACAAGGCTATTCCTCTAAGAAAAAGAAGGAGTTGATGGAAAAAGAAAGAGCAGGGGGCCCCTTACAAAGGGGATGGGAAAAAAAAACAGACGACAAAAGAGGTCAATAAAATTTTGAAATGCATAGGGAGAAAACTGGTCCCGAGAAAAAGCAAGCATCCAAAATTAACTTAAAAGGAAACTTTTAGGTGTCAGGGAAACGCGGGAAAAAAATAAAAAACCATAAATGAAATCGAAAGAAAAACCCCAAAATATTTCTTCCCCCAAAGCCCAAAACAAAGTCGAAACAACGGGCCAGTATTGGGCCCCTACTTAAACAAGATGGGCCACACAATGACAGAAGGAAATGATTTAGGCTAACAAAATTTCCCCCTATGGGCTCAGTTTTTTGCAAGGCCGCTAACCCCAAATGAGAGAGCCCCAAAATTTTTTTAACCCCAAGCCTATCCGATGTTATCCTGACACCAAAGCTTCGAAAAAGGCGATAAATGACATGCCCCTGCACTCTGCCCCCGGGCCAGACTCATGAAACTCCGTGTTCATCCCAAAAACCCGGAAGAAGCCCCAAACACACCTTTTTCCCTCCTATGGAGAGGGAGGGAAAGGAAACGGGGCGCCCACAGTTTTCAAAAAACAACAGACATAGCCCCACTCCACAAAGGGGCAGTAAACAACAGCAAAAAAAACTAAAAGCCGTAGGGACTAACACCCATAAACATAAAAATTTTAAAGGGGCCAAAAAAACAAGATCAAACCCCCCACTTTGAAAAACCCCTCAGTTTTTCACAACCCAGGGGAACATGGGTTTAAACAGGTCGCTCCTTCCCGTCTCAAACTATTTGGGTCACAAAGGGCAAGGGCCTAAATGCAAATAAAAAGATAAAAAAATGCAGATGTAATATTACAGACTTTTCAAAAGCCTTTGAAAAAGTTTTGACCCAATCGTAAAAAAGGGCACAAAATGGGGTCCCAAAGGAATAAAAAGGAAAAATCGGGGGCGTGGGCTATAAATTTTCCCCACTAACAGAACACAGAGAGAGTCGTCAACAAGTAAAAATCCCCAGCAGCCCACGGGGAAAACTCTGTTCCCCAAGGGAAAAGTACTGCTCCCCTCCTTTTTCCTCATCCCAATCCACCCTAGACAAGGAAGTCAGCCACACACCGTGTCTTTTCCCTTTTCAGATGACACCCGAATCTGCATGACAGTGTTTTTCCCCTTGCAGACACTGCAAGGTTCCCCGGCACAACAAAACCAATCTTTCAGTGGGGTTTCAGAAAACAAAATTAGTTCAACGATGAGAAATTTCAATTATCAGATATTGGGGAAACCAGGGAAATTTAAAACTTCAAACAGAGTACCAAAAAAAATTCTGGGGCCCCAAAATGAGCGAAAAAAAACCAACGTCAAAGAAACCGGGGATCAAGTCGGGGGATCTCACCCTTTAAGGACCATAACATTGATCAAACGCATCTGCCCAGAAAAATGACAGGAAAGGATAATGAGAACCTTCAAAACTAGGGGGGCCAAAACCCATGTGACACTCTTCAGGTCCTTTTCTATCTTTGGGGTGGAATATTTCCCGCACACTAACAGCACCTTCAAGGCATGAAATTGCTGACCTAGGAAATGTACAGAGAACCCTTTAAAGGGACGCATAACGGAGATAAAACACCTCAATTAAATGGAGCGCTTTAGGTTTTTTCCCAAAACTGTATTTCCCCCGGAAAGGGGGCGGGAGAGTACTGATTTTATACACCTGGAAAATTTCCCAGAGGGGCAGTACCCGAAAATTACACACGAAAAAACACTCACTAAAGAAAGCAAAAGACTTTGGGAGACATGCAAACCCTCCCCCCAATGAAAAACAGGGGTGTCACTAGCACTTTTGGGGAAACCCTACAATAATTTTCAGGGGGGGCCAAAACTTTTTTTCAAAATGGGCCCCCCCACATACATAAAGGGGGTTAAAACCCAAAAGACCCCTGGCAAAATCTTCAAGCTGGCACCGGGCAAGCACCTAAAATCGGTTCCTGACCAGGCGGGCGGGCTCGTTTCGTTGGTTTGCATGCGCCAGCAAGTAACAGCCCCGGTTTATTTAGGCTCCCGTCCACCCGGAGGGCCCGGTCACAGACCGGGGGCCCCGGGGGGTTGACCCCCGGGGGAAATCTCCCCCAGGGAAAAATCCAGGAATAGCCTGGCGGTGGGGAAAAGGGGAACGAGCTCCTTGCCCAGAAGGGGGAGGCTTCCCCCTTCTACAAATGGGGAAGAGGGGATGCTCAACGACGTGAAGGAGGGCGTGGTCGCTATGGACGAGATAGTGGGTGAGGGGCCTAAGGCTGGGGGGGGGGTGAGGCCCTTTACCATTACCTACCCAAGATACTTCCAGAGGATTGAGATGACAAAAAGTTCAGGAGGGAAAGGGGGAAATTGAGGAGGAATTAGCTGAGGTTCTGAATCCTTTGCACGCCCCGAGAAGGTGGCTGCAAAATGGGAAAGGGGGTAAAGAAAGAGTTTTACGGGTCTGGGGGCATTTAGCAACAGGGAACAAATTTTGACGAGGGAGGACGCATGACTGAGGTTCAAACCCAGATCAAATTCAACAGTTCAGTGGAGGTTGAGGGACATTGTAGGCTCCCCCAAAAAAAGGGTATGGAGGATGTGATTGTCACAAAGAAAGAGGGGCCCCTCAACGGATTAGAATGATGTCCTAAAGCCAGCGCATTGGGCCCGGGAACAAAAAATTGGCAGAAAGGAAGGTATGGGGGCCACGACAGGAGGCACCCAAAAAAAAAAAGAGGGGGGGGAAAAGGGAATGTCAAAGGGGACAAGAAGACCCCCTAAATTCGATGCCCTCGGAAAAAAGAAAAGAAAGGGGGCAGGGGGGGAAACTTTTTAAAAGGCTTTTTCCCGGGGATGAAGAAAACTTAATGGTCGTGGGAATAAAAGGGAAAGGGGAATTTGGTTTTTGAAAAGTTTTTTTTAAAAAATTTAGATTTGGGTGGTGTTTTCCCCGGGCATAATTTAAAAGGGGGGAAAGGGTTTGGGTGGAAAGGGATTTAGGTGGTAACCCTGCCTTTTTGCCGTTTGAAAGGGGGGGGTATATTAATAAAGGGGGCGGCCCCCTTTTTTTTTTGCAGAGAAGCGAGGGGGAAGGGGAAATGTGTTGCGCGTAGAAGGTTTGGTTTGGGTAGGCAAACAGTTTGGGCCCTCAATTTTTAATAGCCCCCTGCCGAAATAACGTGCAGTGAACAGGAGTTTGTGTTTGAAGACCTTGTGTTTTTTTTTTTCCCCTTATTACCCAAAAGGGGGAAAAAAGGAGGTGATTGGGAAATGCTTAAAGGGGGCGATGTTGGGAAACCCAAAGGGGGAGGGTATGGTCCCGTGACCCTAAGGGAAATTTTAAAGAGGGATATTAGGTTTTTGGGGGCGTGTTTAAGGGGGGTGTCCCGGGCAGAGCTACGTTTGTTAGGGGAGGGTAAGCAGGAGGTTTGATAGGTGTATCTTTCCCATGGGGTTTTTATGCGTCTTTCAAAACTTTTTTGAAGCAGCATGGTCGGATCAAAGAGCCGTGTTGGTGGAGGTTGGGGGGGAGGCGCCTTTCCGGGAAAAATACAGGAGTACTGGAAATTAAATATAAGTGCATTTAGGGTGGGGGAGGGGTTAGAGGGGAAAATTTTTTTGTCCTGTGGAAGGAGCTTACGAGGAGGCACAGGGAGGGAAGATTTGGCAATGGTTTGGGGGTTTTGTAGGGCCCAAAAGGGAAAAGGGTTAGGGAAAAAATCAGTGGGGGGGGGAAAAAAGTATCACGATTTAAAAATGGAAATTTTTAAATTAAATTTTGAGGGCAGGTTAAAGGGGGGTTATGGGCAAAAAGGGGCCCGTGAAGGGGAACTATCCTATGGGTAAATTGTTTGGGGGCAAGGGGAGGGCGAGGGAGTTTCAAATGAAAGGGTTTAAACGGGAAGGGGGCAGCAAGGGTTTAAAGGGGGTTCTTTTGGGGGCCCAAACCATTGGCGTGTGTGGGTTTTGAAATTTAAAAACAAAGACAGCAGGTTTAAAGCTATTCCTAGGATATCTAAAAGGGGGCCCGGAGGGTTTTTAGGGTGGGTCAGGAGATACAACAAGAAAGGAAAGTGTGGGGTATGCTGAAAATGGTAGGGAAAGGGGGTTGGTTTTAAAAAAGACCCCCAAAACAACTTGTCGGGATTTTTTACCAAGGTTTAAAACCAAAGGTATTGACAAGTGGGGGGGTGGGGAAAGGGCTTTTGAGAAGGGGGTTTGAGAGTTGATTTTAATTTAGGGAAAAGGGTAGGAAGGCTTTAGGGGGGAAATAATGGGGAAAAGGAAATAGAGTTTGGTTTTTAAGGGGGAAAAGGGAAAGGGAAAGCACCAGGAAAGACCCGGGCTCCTGGCTGAATTTTATCCCCAAAATTTTTTTAGGAAAAAGGGGTTTCAAGGTAGGTTTTTAAACAGTGAAAGGGGAAAAGGGGGTTTATGGGGGACAAACAAGCAACAGCAGTTTTTAGTGTTGGTCCAAAGGGTAAGGGGCAGCACAACCCCAAGGAGTACTTTCTATATCCTGTTACAAAAGCCGATTATAACCCAAATTTTCCCAAGTCTTGGGGAATCGGTTTAAATTTGTGGGAGGGGATGGTTTTTGAAAACGCAGTATGGGGTTTTCCTGGAAGGTCGAATTTTTAAGGTCATTGGAAAACTGAAAGTTTTGTTTGGGGGGGGGGAGGGAGGGGGGCTTTTTTGGGTTCCCGACTGGGAGGGGCCTATGACCAGGGGGACCGGGGGGCATTGGGAGCCCAAACTTTGGGGGCAGGGTTTTTGGGGGAAAAAATAGTTAATTGGGAACCCGTTGTAAAAAAGGACTAAGATTGGGGAAAAATTAATGGATGCCCTTGGGGGGGAAAAAGGGTTGTTTAAGGGGAGGGGGCCTTTGGCAGGGGGGTCCCATGTCAAAAATGTTGTTTGCGTCATTCAGGACCCCCTTTTATAAATGGTTTAACGTTTGAAAGTAACAAAGAGTGGAGGTGGGGGGGAGGGCGGGGAAAAATGGGGGCCTGGAATAATAGGATTGTAAATGAACAACAGTCCCCCGGGTTTAAGAGGGGAAAGGCGGGTTGGGGGTTTTTGGGTGATTTGTGCAAAGTTTTTGGGAAAAGCAACAGGGATGCAGGTAAAAAATTTGGAGAAGTCAATGATCATGGGTTTGGGGGATTGGTTGGGGGGGGGGGCGAGTTATAACGTTTTGCGAAACACCCCAGGGTCTTTAAAAATTTGTGGTTCACTATTAGGAAGACTTGGACCCCGCCGAAAAGGAAAAATCAAAAGATTGATGGAAAGGGTTCTGGGGTTGGGGGGCCCGGGTGCATTGTACCCCATCACTGACCCTTTTGTGCAGGAGTGATTGTAAAAAAATGGATTAAAAATAAAGTAAGGTTTTGGCAATAGCAACCGTGGTTTTCCCCAAAAACAGGGAAAGGTGATTTTTGGGAAATTTTGGGTATGGGTTTTTTAAAATTTTTGGGGGTTTTAAGGTGCGATTGGCTTTCGTGAGAGGTTTTTTGTGTTCCCTTTTGCCCCCAAAGGGGGGGGTTGGGGTTTATGGATCTGAAAGGAGAATTAAATGTGTGTTTCTTAAATGGGGGTTTTGCACGAAGGGGTGCAGGGGGGGGGGGGATGGAAAAAATACATGGTTTGGTTGGGGAAGTTGTTTGGTTGTTTTGGATTAGGGGGAAAGTGGAAAATGTTTTGGGGGCTTTAAAAAGGGTTAGAGAAAACCCCCCGGGAAAAATTTGAATAGGGGTTTTTTGTAGGAATTTTTTACCAGTTGAGGGATTATTCCCCATGTAAGCCCTGGAAAGGATTTGGTATAGGTTTTACAAGTTTAAGTTAAAAACCTAGGGGAGGGGGGTTTAAAGGATCGTTTTTTGCATGGGAAAAATAAACCCTCGTGGGAGGGACTAACCAGATGGGAATTTTTGGGCAGAAGGGGTGGAATCTTTGGGGGGGATATGAGGGATTCCATACAGTATTCTTTTTTGAGGACTTTGGGGGGTTTTAAAGGGATTGGTTAAGTAGGGATTACAGGGGGGGGGGGCCGAGGGGTGTCCCCGTTCCCGCATGCACAACCCCAGATAAAGGGAGGGTTTGACAGAGTGTCAAAAAGAGCTTTCGGATTATAAAATAGTGGGTTATATAAAAATATAAAAACGTGGGGGATTTAGGGGGGGGGGATTGTGAGGGCGGAGGGGGGATAATAGCGGTGACGGTTTTATATACGATGGTCTAATTTAAAGGGCGATGGGGGAAAGGGGGGAGAAGGATTTTTTTTGGGAAAGGTTTTTTTGAATGTTTTTCGTTAGGGTTTCTCATGAATCAAAAGACTTGGGGTGGGGTGAGTAAGGGTGGGGGGGTTTTGGGGGGAAAAATAAGAAATAGGGGAAAACAGGGGGAAAACAGCGGGGTCCCCCTCCTGGGAGGGGTTTAGAGTGAGGGGTATGTGGGAAAAGAAGGTGTAGATTTTGGCAAAAAGTGTTTTGTACATGGGAAGTGGGACAGAAAGCAAAGGGGGATTATAAACCCAAATTAAAATTTCGTAGTAAATATGGATTTCTGTGTTTTATGTTATCTGGCCCCCTTGCCTTTTTAAGTATCTAGCTCACTCAGAAGCCTCTCACTTTTTCCTCGGTTTTGTGTACTGTGTCCAGCACCCTGGTGGTGTACCCCCCCTCTCCTTTTTTCTGGGGGCCCCTTCTGTCTCCTCTGTGAAAACTTCTTTGAAACTCTTGTTGAGTTCCTTTACATACTTCAAATGTCATTTTTTTGTTGTCCCCCCTCCTACCTTTTCCTTTGCCCGATTACCTTTGGGGTTTTTACGGGTTTTTTTTCTTCCCGATTTTGGGTGAAAAACACTTCGGGTTCCCGATTTTGGGTTTTAGCATAAAGGTCAACCAAACATCATTGGGGGTAGTCTACAAGCCCCCGGATGCAACATCCCAGCAATTCCAGGAACAGCTGCAAAAAATTTGACCACTGTCGGGAAAAAATTTTTCCAGCTCCTGCACCCAAACATCTTGCTCCTGGGGATTTCAACTTAAAGGGCCCACCTAAAATGGGGGAAATACAGAAAATAATATTGTTGCAGTAATAACACCAGGAGGCAGCTCTGATGAAAACTCACACTCACACGAGCTTTTAAAACTCTGCACAAAATTCAATTTAAACCAGCAAATAATAGAGCCTACTAGACTGGAGAATACACTAGACCTCATCTTCACTAACAATGATGATCTGTAAAGAAATGTCACCAATAATATACTCAGATCACAACATAATTGAGGTTCAGACATGTATGCGTGGAGCCCCATAACCGACATAAGAACTAGTCACGGGGGAGCATTCCCCAAAATTCAACTTCAATAACAAAAACATAAAGTGGGACCAAGAAAACCCCAAGTCCTAACCGATATAAGCTGGGAAGATATACTAAGCAACACAGACCCCAACTTATGCCTAGAACAGATTAACTTGGGGCACTCGATGTATCACAAGGCATATTCCTCTAAGAAAAAGAAGGAGTTGATGGAAAATAGAAAGAGACGGGCGCTCCCTTTACAGGCGATGGAAAAAAATAACAGAGCGACTAAAAGAGGTCAATATATCTGAAATGCATAGGGAGACACTGGGTCAGAGAAATAGCAAGCATCAAACTTAAGCTAAAGGAATCTTAATAGGTGTCAGGAATCGCGGGAAAAACTAAAAGCCATAAATTGAAATCGAAAGAAACCCAAAGTATTTCTTCTCCTATCCCCAAATCAAAGTCGAGAACAACGTCCATAATTGGCCCCTACTTAAACAAGATGGGTCCTACACAGATGACAGCAAGGAAATGAGTGAGCTACTAAATCCCAATATACTCAGTTTTTAGCAAGCCGCTAACCAACTGAGAGAGCCACAAAATTTGGTTAACACAAGCCTATCCGTTTGTTATCCTGACACCAATGACTTCGAACAGGCGATAAATGACATGCCCTTTGCACTCTGCCCCGGGGCCCAGACTCATGAAACTCCGTGTTCATCAAGAACTGGAAGAAGCCCCTATCACGAGCCTTTTCCATCCTATGGAGAGGGAGCATGGATACGGGGTCGTCCCACAGTTACTAAAAACAACAGACATAGCCCCACTCCACAAAGGGGCAGTAAAGCAACAGCAAAGAACTACAGACCGATAGCACAAACCCAATCCCATATCATAAAAATCTTTGAAAGGGTCCTAAGAAGCAAGATCACCACCCATCTAGAAACCCTTTCATTACACAACCAGGGCAACATGGGTTTAGAACAGGTCCCCTCCTGTCTGTCCAACTATTGGATCACTACGACAAGGTCCTAAATGAAACTAGAAGATAAAAAGAATGCAGATGAAATATATACAGACTTTGCAAAAGCCTTCGACAATGTGACCATGGCGTAATTAGCGCACAAAATGCCCCTAAAGAAATAACGGGAAAAGTCGGTCGATGGATCTATAATTTCCTCACTAACAGAACACAGAGAGTAGTCGTCAACAGAGTAAAGTCCGGGGCAGCTACGGTGAAAAGCTCTTTTCACAAGGCACAGTACTCGCTCCCATCTTGTTCCTCATCCTCATATCCGACATAGCAAGGATGTCAGCCACAGCACCGTGTCTTCCTTTGCAGATGACACCCGAATCTGCATGACAGTGTCTTCCATTGCAGACACGCAAGGCTCCAGGCGGACCAAACAACCGAATCTTTCAGTGGGCTGCAAAAAAACAATATGAAGTTCAACGATGAAAATTTCAATTACTCAGATAGGTAAACACGAGGAAATTAAATCTTCATCGAGTACAAAACAAATTCTGGCCACAAAATAGAGCGAAACACCCCAAAGTCAAAGACCCGGGAGTGATCATGTCGGAGGATCTCACCTTCAAGGACCATAACATTGTATCAATCGCATCTGCCCAGAAAAATGACAGGATGGATAATGAGAACCTTCAAAACTAGGGGGGCCAAGCCCATGATGACACTCTTCAGGTCACTTGTTCTATCTAGGCTGGAATATTTCTGCACACTAACAGCACCTTTCAAGGCAGGGGAAATTGCTGACCAGGAAATGTACAGAGAACCTTCAAAGGCACGCATAACGGAGAATAAAACACCTCAATTACTGGGAGCGCTTGAGGGTTTCCCAAAACTGTATTCCCTGGGAAAGGGAGGCGGTAGAGATACATGATTATATAACACCTGGAAAATCCTAGAGGGACTAGTACCGAACTTACACACGAAAATCACTCACTACGAAAGCAAAAAACTTGGCGACGATTTCACCCCTCCCCCCAATGAAAAGCAGGGTGTCACTACACGTTAAGAGACCATACAATAAGTGTCAGGGGCCCAAGACTGTTCAACTGCCTCCCAGCATACATAAGGGGGATTACCAACAGACCCCTGGCAGTCTTCAGCTGGCACTGGACAACACCTAAAGTCGGTTTTCCCGACCAGGCGGGGCCGTGGCTCGTACGTTGGTTTGCATGCAGCCAGCAGTAACAGCCTGGTTGATCAGGCTCTGATCCACCTGGGGGCCTGGTCACAGACCGGGCGCGGGGGCGTTGACCCCCGGAACTCTCTCCAGGTAAACTCCAGGTAAAAAACGTGGCGGTGGGAAGAGGTAACGAGCCCTGGCCCCCGAGGCGGAGGCATCCGCTTTACACTGGAGGAAGCAGGGGATCTCAACGACGTAAGGAGGGCGTGGTCGTCTATGGGGCGAGATAGTGGGTAGGCCATAAGGGTGGGGGGGTGGGTGAGGCCCTTGACCATTACCTGACCCAAGAACTTCCAAAGGGTTTAGATAGCAAAAAGTTCAGGAGGAATTTGGAAAAATTTAGGAGGAATTTGTGAGGTTCTGAAATCCTTTTCACTGCCTGGGAAAGGGGGCTGCCCTGGAAAGGAGGGGAAGACATTGACGGCTCGGTGATCACAACAGGGAACTATTCGACGACAGGGGGCACCAAAAGAAAGAGGGGGAGATGGGGGAATTTGGGGGGTGACAATAGACCCAACGTTCTGATGCCATCGGAAAATGAAAAGAGGGGCAGGGGGGGAAAATTTTAATGGGTTCCGTGTATGACAGTAAACGTTAATGGTCTGGTAATGTGAAAGAGAGAAGGGTTTTAGAATGTTTCTGAAAAATTTAGAGTGGATTTGTTTTCCTTCAGGGCATAATTTTAAAGGGGGTAGGGGGTTTGGGGGTGGCAGGGTTTCAGGGGGTAACCCCCGCCATCTGCCTGTTTGAAAGGAGGGGTGGGGATATTAATTGGGCGACCCCTTTGTTTTTTTCGAGAAACGAGGGGGAAGGGGAAATGTGTTGGCGTAGATGGTTTTTGGGATAGGCAAACATGTGGCCGCTTTTTGAATAGCGCCGGGGGGGGGAAAAAGGATTTTCAAATTATTAGAGGGCAGTTAAGGGTTGTTAGGCAGGGGTTGTGGGGGGGAAGCTACCTAGATGAAATTGTGGAGGTCAAGGGGAGACTGGGGATTACAAAAATAAAAAGGTTTCAAGCGGTAAGGGGCAGGCATGGGTAGAGGAGGTGCTTTGGGGGAACCAAGCCATTGGCGTTTGTTGTGAGTAAAAAAAACAAAGACAGCGGGTTACCTATTCCGAGTTAGAGGTACATGAGATGGCAGGGTTATGGGGTGGGTCAGGAATACAACTACGAAAGGAATGTGTGGGCTGATAAAGGGGTATAAAGGGATTGGTTTAAAAGCCCCGAAAGAAACTTGTGGGTTTTTATTCCCAAAGGTTTATACCAGAAGGGTTTTGGGACAATGGGGGGTGGGGAAATTTGTGGTTTTTGGGAAAAGGGTTGTGAGTATGTGATGTGTAATTTAGGGAATAGTATGGGAAGGCTTTAGGGGGTATAAGGAAGAGGAAATGGGTTGGTTTTAAAGGGGGAATGAGGAAGGGCAAAGCCCCAGGAAAAAACGGTCCCGGGCTAAATTTTTTATCCCAAATTGGGGGTGAAAAGGGGTTTTTCAGGAAAGTTTTTAAAATCAGATAAAGGAAAAGGGTGTATGGGGACAAGAAAGAACACATTTTGTAGTTTTGGTCAAAAAGGGTAAGGGGGGCAGCACACCCTAAAGGAGTACTGTGCAAAATTCCTGTTACATGCTGATTTAACTATTCGCTAAGCCCTTGGGAAATCGTTTAAAATGTGTGGTGGGGAAGGGGTTTCGAAAACGCAGTTGGTTGGCCGGGAAGGGTCGATTTTTGAAGGTCAGGGAATACTGAAATTTTTGGGGGGGGGGAGGAGGGAGGGCGGCTTGTTGCTTCAGGGGCGGGGGGGCCTGACAGGGTGGCGGGGGGCTTTGGGAGCTATTTGGAGGCGGTTTGGGGGAAGAAAAGTTAATTGGGTAACCACTTTGTACAAAGGAGCTAATTGGGGGACAGTTTTAAGGGGTTCTTGGGGGAAGAGTTGAAATGGGGGGGGGACTTGGGAGGGGTCCCATGTCACAATGTTTTGCGTGCATTCAGGCCCCTTCTATAGAATGGTTGAACGTTGTGTATGTATCACGAGGGGGTGTGGGGGAGGTCGGGAAAAGGTGGCCTGGAATAATGGGATATGTGATGATACAACGTCCTGGTTCAAGAGGGGAGGCGTTGGGGGGTTTTGGATGAGTTGTGAAAAAGTTTGGAAATGAAACGGGATGCAGGTAAATACGAGAAGTCAAAAACATGGGTTTTGGGTATTGGGGGAGGGGGGGGGGGGGGGGGGTTATAACGTTGTGACGAAACAAAAAAGGGTTTTTTAAAAAAATTTGTGGTATCATCTATTAGGAAGATTTGGACGCTGCTCGAGGGGAAAACCAAATAGATTGATGGAAAGGATTTGGGGGTCTGGGTGCATTTTACCCCTACTTTTTCGGCGTGAGTGATTGTAATAAATGTATTATTGTATAAAAGGTTTGGGATTAGCACCGTGGCCAATAACAGGGCGGTGATTGTGGAATTCTGATAGGGGGTTTTAAATTTTTGTGGGGGTTTAAGGGCGATTGGGGGGCGATGAAGGGTTTTAGTGTTACCTGTGCACCAGGTGGGGTTGGGTTAGGACTAGAAGGGGAATTAAATGTGTGTTTTTTAAATGGGAGGTTTTGCACGAAGGGTGCAGGGGGGGGGGGGGGATGGGAAAAAATACATGATAGGTGGGTAAAATTGTATGGGTTTGGGAGTTGAGGGGTGTAAATGTTTTTAGGGCTTTTAAATTTTGGGTTAAAAAACCCAGGGAAAAATTCAATAGGGTTTTGTGTGGATTGTTGTACCTTTGAGGTTATTCCCCATGATGCATGGAAGAGTATTTGGTATAGTTCAGCAATTGAAGTTAAAACCCCAGGGAGGGAGGTAAAGTATCGTTTTATGCTGGGATACTACCGTCGTGGGGGGTCTAACCAGGGGTAATTGTGGGGAAAGGTGTGGGAAACTGGGGAGGATATGACGGGATTCCATACAGTATTTTGTGGGGACTGGAGGGTGTTTGGTATTTGGGTTAAGTAGGATGTACAGGGGGTGGGGGGGCCAGGGATGTCAGTTCTCATGCACTAAGCCTAGATATGGGAGGTTTGACGAGAGTTCACAAAAGCTTCGGATTATATAATAGTGGGGTTATAATATATATCTGGGGGATGGGGGAAGGGGGGTTTTGGGTGCGGGGGCGATACTAGCGGTGCGGTTTCATACGATGGTTTTTAAAGAGGACTTTGGGAGGGGGGGGAAAAGGTTTTTCGGAAGGTTATAGAAGTTAACGTTTGGGTTTCCAGAACAACGACTTGGGGTGCGTGAGTAAAGGGGGGGGGGTTTGGGATTACATATGAAAAGGGAAATTTAGGGGGAAAAGCGGGGTCGCCTCCGGGAGGGGTGGAGTGGGTGTATGTGGGATGAAGGTGTAATTGGCTAATTATTGCGCAATGGGCAAGAAAGCAAAGGGGATGTACAATTAATTTCTAGTAACGTAGGAGTATTCTGGGTTTGATGTTATCTGGCCCCATTGCCTTTGAAGTATCTAGCTCACTCAGAAGCCTCTTCACTTCTTCCTCGGTTGTGTGTACTGTGTCCAGCACATGGTGGTGTACCCCACCTCTCCGTCTTTCTGGAGCCCCTTCTGTCTCCTCTGTGAACACTTCTTTGAATCTCTTGTTGAGTTCCTCACATACTTCACTGTCATTTCTTGTTGTCTCTCCTCCTACCTTCCTTAGCCTGATTACCTGGTTGTTGACGGTTGTTTTCTTCCTGATGTGGCTGTATAACAGCTTCGGGTCAGATTTGGCTTTCGCTGCTATGTCGTTTTCATATTGACGTTGGGCCTCCCTTCTTATCTGTGCATATTCGTTTCTGGCTCTACGACTGCTCTCCTTATTCTCCTGGGTCCTTTGCCTTCTATATTTCTTCCATTCCCTAGCACACTTGTGTGTGTGTGTGTGTGTGTGTGTGTGTGTGTGTGTGTTTGTTTGTGTGTGTGTGAGTACTCACCTAGTTGTACTCACCTAGTTGAGGTTGCGGGGGTCGAGTCCGAGCTCCTGGCCCCGCCTCTTCACTGATCGCTACTAGGTCACTCTCCCTGAGCCGTGAGCTTTATCATACCTCTGCTTAAAGCTATGTATGGATCCTGCCTCCACTACATCGCTTCCCAAACTATTCCACTTACTGACTACTCTGTGGCTGAAGAAATACTTCCTAACATCCCTGTGATTCATCTGTGTCTTCAGCTTCCAACTGTGTCCCCTTGTTACTGTGTCCAATCTCTGGAACATCCTGTCTTTGTCCACTTTGTCAATTCCTCTCAGTATTTTGTAAGTCGTTATCATGTCCCCCGTATCTCTCCTGTCCTCCAGTGTCGTCAGGTTGATTTCCCTTAACCTCTCCTCGTAGGACGTACCTCTTAGCTCTGGGACTAGTCTTGTTGCAAACCTTTGCACTTTCACTAGTTTCTTTACATGCTCGGCTAGGTGTGGGTTCCAAACTGGTGCCGCATACTCCAATATGGGCCTTACGTACACGGTGTGTGGTAGTGTGTGTGTGTGTGTGTGTGTGTGTGTGTGTGTGTGTGTGTGTGTGTGTGTGTGTGTGTGTGTGTGTGTGTGTGTGTATGTGTGTGTGTGTGTGTGTGTGTGTTTGTGTGTGTGTGTGTGTGTGTGTGTGTGTGTGTGTGTGTGTGTTTGTGTGTGTGTGTGTGGTGTGTGTGTGTGTTGTGTGTGTGTGTGTGTGTGTTGTGTGGTGTGTGTTGTGTGTGTGAGTGTGTTGTGTGTTGTGTGTGTTGACTCACCTATTTGTACTCACCTATTTGTGGTTGCAGGGGTCGAGTCCTAGCTCCTGGCCCCGCCTCTTCACCGGTTGCTACTAGGCCCTCTCTCTCCCCGCTCCATGAGCTTTATCAAACCTCGTCTTAAAACTGTGTATGGTTCCTGCCTCCACTACGTCATTTTCTAGGCTATTCCACTGCCTTACAACTCTATGACTGAAGAAATACTTCCTACTATCTCTCTGACTCATTTGTGTCTTCAACTTCCAATTGTGGCCTCTTGTTTCTGTGTCCCCTCCCTGGAACATCTGTCTTTGTCCACCTTGTCTATTCCACGCAGTATTTTATATGTCGTTATCATGTCTCCCCTGACCCTCCTGTCCTCCAGTGTGGTCAGGCCGATTTCCCTTAATCTTTCCTCATAGGACATTCCCCTTAGCTCCGGAACTAACCTTGTCGCAAACCTTTGTACTTTCTCTAGTTTCTTGACGTGCTTTATCAAGTGCAGGTTCCAAAGAGGTGCTGCATACTCCAGTATGGGCCTGACATACACGGTGTACAGTGTCTTGAATGATTCCTTACTAAGGTATCGGAATGCTGTTCTCAGGTTTGCCAGGCGCCCATATGCTGCAGCAGTTATCTGATTGATGTGTGCTTCCGGAGACATGCTCGGTGTTATACTCACCCCAAGATCTTTCTCCTTGAGTGAGGTTTGCAGTCTTTGGCCACCTAGCCTATACTCTGTCTGTGGTCTTCTGTGCCCCTCCCCCATCTTCATGACTTTGCATTTGGCAGGATTAAATTCGAGAAGCCATTTGCTGGACCAGGTGTCCAGTCTGTCAGGTCTCTTTGAAGTCCTGCCTGGTCCTCATCAGATTTAATTCTCCTCATTAACTTCACATCATCTGCAAACAGGGACACTTCTGAGTCTAACCCTTCCGTCATGTCGTTCACATATACCAAAAATAGCACTGGTCCTAGGACCGACCCCTGTGGGACCCCGCTCGTCACAGGTGCCCACTGTGATACATCATTACGTACCATGACTCGTTGTTGCCTCCCTGTCAGGTATTCTCTGATCCATTGCAGTGCCCTTCCTGTTATATGCGCCTGATGCTCTAGCTTCTGCACTAATCTCTTGTGAGGAACTGTGTCAAAGGCCTTCTTGCAGTCCAAGAAGATGCAATCAACCCACCCCTCTCTCTCTTGTCTTACTTCTGTTATTTTATCATAAAAACTCCAGAAGGTTTGTGACACAGGATTTGCCTTCCGTGAATCCGTGCTGGTTGGCATTTATACTCCTGTTCCGTTCCAGGTGCTCCACCACTCTCCTCCTGATAATCTTCTCCATAATTTTGCATACTATACACGTCAATGACACAGGTCTATAGTTTAGTGCCTCTTTTCTGTCTCCTTTTTTAAAAATGGGAACTACATTTGCCGTCTTTCCATACCTCAGGTAGTTGCCCAGTTTCCAGGGATGTGTTGAAGATTGTGGTAAGTGGCACGCACAACATATCTGCTCCCTCTCTAAGGACCCACGGGGAGATGTTTGTCTGGTCCCATTGCCTTTGAGGTATCGATGTCCCTTAGCAGTTTCTTCACCTCCTCCTCATCTGTATGTATGTCGTCCAACACTTGTTGGTGTATTCCTTGCTGGTGTCCCGTCTGGTCTGTCCCCCCAGAGTCCTTCCTGTCTCTACTGTAAATACTTCCTTAAATCTCTTGTTTAGCTCCTCACATACCTCTTGATCGTTTCTTGTGAGTTCTCCACCTTCTTTCCTCAGCCTTATCACCTGGTCCTTGACTGTTGTCTTCCTCCTAATGTGGCTATACAGCAGTTTCGGGTCAGATTTGATTTCGATGCTATGTCGTTTTCATACTGTCGCTGGGCCTCCCTCCTTATCTGTGCATA
This sequence comes from Cherax quadricarinatus, assembly GCF_026875155.1. Lineage (NCBI taxonomy): Eukaryota > Metazoa > Arthropoda > Malacostraca > Decapoda > Parastacidae > Cherax > Cherax quadricarinatus. The sequence goes on from NW_026477677.1 coordinate 94,170, forward strand.
CTCGTTTCTGGCTCTTCTACTAATCTCCTTGTTTTCCTGGGTCCTATGCCTCCTGTACCTTTTCCATTCTCTGTTGCACTTAGTTTTTGCCTCCCTACACCTTCGGGTAAACCAAGGACTCGTTTTGGTCTTCCTATTATTTCCGTTTCCCTTGGGAACAAAACTTTCCTCTGCCTCCTTGCACTTTGTTGCCACATATTCCATCATCTAGTTTACTGATTTTCCTACCATTCTCTGTCCCACTGAACCTCCTGCAGGAAGTTTCTCATACCTGTGTAGTCCCCCCTTTTATAGTTTGGCCTGTCCCCTTCAGTTCCTGTTACCTTCTCCACTCGTAACTCTACTATATAGTCAAAACTCAGAACCACATGATCGCTAGCTCCAAGGGGCCTCTCATAAGTGATGTCCTCAATGTCTGAACTGCTCAGGGTGAACACAAGATCCAGTCTTGCTGGCTCATCCTCCCCTCTCTCTCTGGTTGTGTCCCTGACATGTTGATGCATGAGGTTTCCAAGTACCACATCCATCATCTTGGCTCTCCATGTTTCGGGACCCCCATGTGGCTCCAGGTTTTCCCAGTCGATCTCCCTGTGGTTGAAATCGCCCATTACCAGTAACTTTGCTCTGCTCGAGTGAGCTCTTCTTGCCACCTCAGCCAGTGTGTCCACCATCACCCTGTTGTTTTTCTTCGTACTCCTCTCTTGGCCTCCTGCAGTTCTGTGGTGGGTTATACATCACTCCAATGACTACTTTATGTTCTCCGGACTGAATTGTACCTACAATGTAGTCTCTTTCTCCAATCATGTCCATGCCTTCCATTTCCTCAAATCCCCATCGGTGTTTTATGAGCAGTGCAACCCCTCCTCCCCCTCTATTCCTTCTATCTTTCCTCAGGATCTGATATCCTGTTGGGAAGATTGTGTCTGTTATTGTCTCAGCGAGTTTTGTTTCTGTGACTGCTATGATGTCTGGGGATTTTTCACTGATTCTTTCATTCCACCTCCTCATGTTTATTCATTATTCCATCCGCGTTTGTGTACCAAACCTTAGTTTCTTTTCTATCATTGTGGTCATGCAAGAATATTGGGGTTGGGGGAGCGAGAGCCTTGGTGGGGGCCTATATGGGGCTGTGGTGTAGGTGGGGTTTGTGTTGATGGGGGTGGGGTCAGAATGCCCATAAGGGACAGCTGTTGGGGTGAGGTTTGTGATATGGGGATTGGTGGCAGAGGGAACAGTGAGTGGGTTGTAGTATAGGTTGCTCAGTTGCGTTGGGAATGTCACGGGTGGAGTGTTTTGGTGGGAGATTCTGTGGGGTGTGTTTGCCCTTCCTCCTGTGTCTGGGTCCTGCTCATTTTCATTGCTTCTCGTTCCTCCTTGCGTCTCTGTACCCTCTCTTTCAGTGTAGTCCTTTCTTCTTGTGTTCTGTCGCGGTCGAGGAATACTCTCTGGTACCCCTCTTTGTCCCTCAGTCTTGCTTTCTCTTGCAGAATCCTGGTTCGAACTGATTCTTCCTTGAAAGTTACTCTGACAGGCTGTATCCTTCCACTCGCAAACCACCCAATTCTCTGAAAATTTGTCACCTGGTCATATTGCCCTCCCTATTGTTTTCATGATGCTTCAATCATTTTTTCTCCTCCTGTTTTATTTCTTCAAAGTTGGCCCCCTTGGCTTCTTGGAGCCCGTACACAAAAACTGACCTCGCCCTTTCCTCCTCCCACTGAGTCTCCATCTGCGTCCTCTGAGGCATTTTATTTCCTTCCATTGACATGTTCTTGCCTTCAGTCCCTGTCATATCTGAAACTTCTATTCTCAGTGGACTGTCTTTCCTGACCAGCTGTCCCTTGCACTAAGCAGTTGGCTGTTAGAATCTCTGCATATAGCATACCTTCATTGTCTTCGGACCTGTCGTTTGATCTTAGTGTGCTCGTCGTCTTTTCCCTGGCCCCACGTGGGTCTGATAGGGCCTTCATGTTCGGCATGTCTCCGTTGTTGCTTACCATCCCCTTGTCTGCACCTGACTTTGAATTTCCTGATGTCACACCTGAATTGTCATTTGTCTCTCTAATCTGTTTCAGGCTTTGCAGTTTCTCTTCTAAGCACTGTATCCTAGCTTCTGCTGCTAAGACCTGTACTTCCCACTTCCTGCACTCTTCAGCTATCCGCTCCTCCATTTTCTTACCAAGCTCTACTATCTTCCTTCCCCACTCTTCCTCCCTTTTTTGGAGCTCTAGCTCCCAGTCTATCCTCCCTGGTTCGTCCACCAGATCTCTGGGTTTCCGTCCTCTAAGGCCACCCATTTTTTTTTTTTTTTTTTTTTTTTTTTACTTTTTATTACCACAGACAGAAGGCTAGAGGAGGGAGAGGGTGTGGGGGAGAGAGAGAGAGGGTAGAAAGATGGAGAGAGAGGAGAGAGAAAGGGTAGAAAGAGGGAGAGAGAGGAGAGAGTATGGGGGTGAGGGATAAGACCAAGGGGGAGGGAGAGAAATGTGAGGGGGGAGAGAAAGGGTAGAGAGAGGGAGAAAGAGAGGGAGAGGGAGAGGGAGAGAAAGAGAGAGAGAGGGAGAAAGGAGGGAAGAAGGCTATGAGAGAGAGAAACGCGAGGGAGGGAAAAGGTAAGAGGTCTGTGGGGGAGGCAGTCAAATTCCAAGGATCAGCTGTGTGTACTCACCTAGTTGTGGTTTCGGGGTCGAGACCCAGCTCCTGGCCCCAAGTGTGTATGTGTGTGCACGCGTGTGTGTGTGTGTGAGCACGTCAGTTGTTTATATGTCCCAGAAATACAATTCACTTCTGTGTATCCGTAATACCACTAACACTGAGAGTAGTTCTAATTATAATACTAGCGTGTGTTAACAAGTCATTCTCTCACCCAGTTATGTACTACCTTTTACTACATGTATAGAGGAGGGAGAGGGTGTGGGGGAGAGAGAGAAAGGGTAGAAAGAGGGAGAGAGAGGAGAGAGAAAGGGTAGAAAGAGGGAGAGAGAGGAGAGAGTATGGGGGTGAGGGATAAGACCAAGGGGGAGAGAGAGAAATGTGAGGGGGAGAGAAAGGGTAGAGAGAGGGAGAAAGAGAGGGAGAGGGAGAGAAAGAGAGAGGGAGAAAGGAGGGAAAGAGGGTATTGAGAGGGAGAAACGCGAGGGAGGGGAAAGGTAAGAGGTCTGTGGGGGAGGCGGTCAAATTCCAAGGATCAGCTGTGTGTACTCACCTAGTTGTGGTTTCAGGGGTCGAGACCCATCTCCTGGCCCCGAGTGTGTATGTGTGTGCGTGCGTGTGTGTGTGTGTGAGCACGTCAGTTGTTTATATGTCCCAGAAATACAATTCACTTCTGTGT
>NW_026477677.1:100000-136520 GCF_026875155.1 Cherax quadricarinatus
TTTCTCTCTCTCTCTCTCAAGGACAGAAAAGCAGAAGGCTCTCCCCCCACACTGTACTCCTAGTTGCCACTGGCAGCTGGCAACCAGTGCAGGAAATACAATATATCACGGAGATAAATTACATAAAATACCGACACGATGGATAAAGAAACAAATGAAATATAATATGATCTTTTGATTGATATAAATTATTTATAAAAATGACAAGTAGATGACTGAGACACTTGTGTAACATAGCAAGTTTATATAGTACTGAACAAGTTTATATAGTACTGAACAAGTTTATATAGTACTGAACAAGTTTATATAGTACTGAACAAGTTTATATAGTACTGAACAAGTTTATATTGTACTGAACAAGTTTATATAGTACTAAACAAGTTTATATAGTACTGAACAAGTTTATATTGTAGTGAGCAAGTTTATATAGTACTGAACAAGTTTATATAGTACTGAACAAGTTTATATAGTACTGAACAAGTTTATCTAGTACGAACAATTTTTATATATTACTGGAACAAGTTTATAAGGTACTAACAGTATATAGTACTGAACAGTTTTTTATATACTGAACAAGTTTATATAGTGAGTGAGAACAAGTTTTATAATATACTAAACAAGTTTTATATAGTACTGACCAAGTTTATATGTAGAGCAAGTTTTACTATATACTGAAATCAAGTTATATAGTACTGAACAAGTTTATATAGTACTGAACAAGTTTATATAGTACTGAACAAGTTTATATAGTACTGAACAAGTTTATATAGTACTGAACAAGTTTATATAATACTGAACAAGTTTATATAGTACTGAACAAGTTTATAGTACTGAACAAGTTTATATAGTAATGAACAAGTTTATATAGTAACTGACAAGTTTATATTTGTACTGAACAATTTTATATTGTACTGAACTAGTTTATATAGTACTTAACAAGTTTATAATTGTACTGAACATTTTTATAAAGTACTGAACAAGTTTAATATGTACTGAACAAAGTTTATATAGTAAAGAACAAGTTTTATATAGTACTGACAAGTTTATATATGTACTGAACAAGTTTTATATAGTACCTGAACGAGTTATATAGTACAGAACAAGTTTATATAGTACTGAACAATTATATAGTACTGAACAGTTTAATAGGTACTGAACAAGGTATATATAGTACTGAACAAGTTTATTATAGTACTGAAATCAAGGTTATCTATAGTACTGAACAAGTTTATATAGTACATGAACCAAGTTTAATATTGACATGGAACCAGTTTAATATAGTACTGAACAAGTAATATCGACTGCCACAAGTTTATATATACTAAACACGAAGATTAAATAGTACTGAACAAGTTTATATTGTACTGAACAAGTTTATATAGTACTGAACAAGTTTATATAGTACTGAACAAGTTTATATTGTACTGAACAAGTTTATATAGTACTGAACAAGTTTATATAGTACTGAACAAGTTTATATAGTACTGAAAAAGTTTATATAGTACTGAACAAGTTTATATAGTACTGAACAAGTTTATATAGTACTGAACAAGTTTATATAGTACTGAACAAGTTTATATAGTACTGAACAAGTTTATATAGTACTGAACAAGTTTATATTGTACTGAACAAGTTTATAATGTACTGACAATTACAAGATTTTATATTTGTACTGAACAAGTTTTAATAAGTAATGAACAAGTTTAGTATTGTACTGAACAAGTTTTATAATATCCTGAACAAGTTTATAATTGTACAGAGACAAGTTTTATATTTGTACTGATACAGTTTATAATTGTACCTGAACAATTTTATATTTTACTGAACAAGTTTATTAATGTACTGAACAAGTTTATCTATTGTACTGAACAAGTTATATTGTACTGACAAATTAAATTGAACTGAACAAGTTTATATAGTACTGAACAAGTTTATATTGTACTGAACAAGTTTATATTGTACTGAACAAGTTTATATTGTACTGAACAAGTTTATATAGTACTTGTGTAACATAACAAGTTTATATTGTACTGAACAAGTTTATATAGTACTGAACAAGTTTATATTGTACTGAACAAGTTTATATAGTACTGAACAAGTTTATATTGTACTGAACAAGTTTATATAGTACTGAACAAGTTTATATTGTACTGAACAAGTTTATATTGTACTGAACAAGTTTATATTGTACTGAACAAGTTTATATTGTACTGAACAAGTATAATTGTACTGAACAAGTTTTATATTGTACAGAACAAGTTTAAATTGTACTGAACAAGTTTATATTGTACTGAACAAGTTTAAAATAGAACTGAACAAATTTATCTTGTACTGAAAAAAACCCCCAAAAAGGGTTTTTTTATATTGTACTGAACAAGTTTATACTGTACTGAACAATTTATATGTACTGAACAAGCTTATATTGTACAGAACAAGTTTTCAAGAGGACCCACAGTTGCATTTCCTGCACCAGTCCACACCCACCACTACAACACCTTCTTGTCGCAGTCAGACTATGCTCTAGCAGTCCCACAACTTTCCCCCCCTGGCTTCAGGAAAGTAGTAGGGTATAACGGATTTTCCTATATCCACTACATTCAACCCTGGAAGAAAAATATCTGCATACCTTAAACACACCCTTTTACAGTTCTCCTCGAATTCATTTTTCTATATTAATTCAAACTGTTTTCTTCATGACTACTTTTATGAGTTAGATATAAAACACGGCTGCAGTGTTCTAGTGTTAATTGTCGCAGTTAGCACGTAAAGGTCCTACTCATATTTTTTGTACTGCAACACTATATTGCATGCGCCAGTTAATGTTTATCCCTTTAAAAAGTGTAATCCTGTAAGATCTTTTATTAACACTGTACCAGTACGTTCTTTAAAAGCGAGGAAATCAAACTTTACTTTACCAATGTTGAAATTGCTAAATATTCTATACATAATGCAATACCTTAATAAATTCCGAAAGAATACTCCTAATCCTTTGTCAATCGTAAATAGTCGTAGAATCTTTCCTAATTAACCGGTGCACGTTAGCAGAGCCCATATAACGGTGTATATGTCTGTAGATGTAACAAGTACTTCATAGATGCTTATTTGTACTGAATTCATTGTGAAGCCAAACATAAAGTAATATATTGTTTTGTGTAACTAACCCATTATTTAATTGTAACTTGTTCATCAACAGAATACTGAAACACAGATCCTTAACCCAACTTGAATCCATAATCTTATCTTTACCTCACACGAACAGTAGCTATGCATACATAACCAAATAGCAACATGTCATCTCTACCACCCCGGAATTTAGATTACATTGCCAGTTATACACACCATTATATATAAATATAAAGTATAATACAATAATATATATATATATATATATATTAAATATATATAGTGGGGGTGGTCATATATATAAACTACTACTTCATTTTTATTCTATGGAGAGCAAATTAAATAGCGTATTCAATATGAGGCAAAGTTATCATCTGTTAGTTTTTTGTACTCGCGACTCTTACAATTTCGTTGTGCTCGAGGTCATTACCTATGGCAGTCTCAGTCGCATTACTGTCATACCCCCCCCTCGTAGGTAGCGTGTTTCTGCAAATCTTGCTTCATATTTGCAGATGTCCTACTTTAAATTTACAGGGTATTTTCAGCTAAAACCAAATGCATTTTTCTGTAGATAATCCAGTCAAATTTGATAATAGTCTAAGTACGCCTCTTACGTCAGGCGACTTTTTTTCACCTAACAATCTTCCATGTAGTTCATTACAGACGACTTTCAGGAAATCAAGTAACTACGTCTGTGAAAACCATTAAGTATCAGTTTTGGCCTGCGCAGTTTAAGAAATCTAATAAATTCGTTAGGCATATTATTTTGCCACCTCTGGTCACGAGCGCTGGTTGTGAGAAAATGTTTTGTGTGTTGGTCACAGGTTTTCAGAGTTGGTTGTCAAAAACAGGTTTTCTGTGCTGGTCTTGAGAACGTATATTCTGTGTTTGTCGTGAAAAAAGATATTCTGTGCTGGTCGTGTTAAAAGATATTCTGTGCTGGTCGTGATAAAACAAGATAATCAGTGCCGGTCGCGATAAAAGAGAAATCAGGAGTTAAAGAATAAGGTACATGTTCAGAGTTTGAACATCTCTGGAGGATCGTGAACATCTCTGGAGGATCGTGAACATCTCTGGAGGATCGTGAACATCTCTGGAGGATCGTGAACATCTCTGGAGGATCGTGAACATCTCTGGAGGATCGTGAACATCTCTGGAGGATCGTGAACATCTCTGGAGGATCGTGAACATCGCGTCGATATAAAAAGTAAAGTATAGGTTGAGGACGGATAAATGCAAATATTTAAAAAGAACGTATTCTGTTTCCCGAGTCTGAAGATCGTCGTCGATGATGGAGAAAAGAGGCCACGATAAAAATGTTTATTTGTACCATGGACGAGGTTCATTGAGTTCTGTATGTACTCACCAATATTTTTGCAGAGTTGTTGCTTCAAACCTCATGAGCTTTGATCATACCTTACCTTGATGCTATCTTTGTTGAATCTTATTACTGAAGGTATGCAATACAAAAACATTAATGAATAAGACGCATGTACAACACTTGGGTATCTTTAGTGTTGAAATTATCAGCCGGCACAGAAGGTTCCAGGCGAATATAACACTGGAGAAGGTGGAAGTAGTGGTTTTTAAGTGATCAGTTCCTCAGCCTTGTTAGGAGGTAGTCAGTCTCTCAAAGTCTGAGGGAATCGAATCGAAGACGACGAGAGCTGTCGTAAGATGGGAAGGAAGAAGGATAAGGAAGGATGGAAATAACTGGAAAAGGATGGGAAGGAGGGGAAGAGGAGGAATCAAGGCAAGTGGCCCAACCACTTTGGGACATGTGGTACCGAATTACTGGAGGTGTAGATGGAGATGTATTTCAGAAACACTGACGAAGACGATGTAGAAGGCAACAGGAACTCAGCAGGTGCTGGCTGCATCTTGCTGGATGGATGTCTCTGCAACTTGAATGATAATAGGCGGCTGCAGGCGACAAGGAAGGAACTCATCGTTGATTGGTAAGTTCACAGAGGTTTGGTGGTAAGTCTGAGGGACAGACCACCGCTTATCAAGGCTGAGAGACTGATCATCAAAAACTACTGCTACTGCCTTCTGTGTTACATTCGCTTTTTATCGACTGAAGAAGCTTGTTGTGAGGGAGAAATACCTGAGTGTTACACATTTGTCTTACTCATCTCTAAAAGTTGCTCTCGGCCAGTACTTCATCAACCAATCAAATTCTCTGTTTTACAACCATGTGACTGAGGTCCAGTTTAGGGTAAGTGAGGACGTGGACAAGTCTCCCTACATCTGTAACTTTTATTCTCAACGAAAGAAGTACCTGGATTCTAAAAGGCGCTGGTTTAGTGTGGTAGTTTACATACCTAGACTTTTAAATGACCTGAGATCTGATAATGCTGTAGCTCAAAGTCTGTAAATTTAATAGTATAATATATTTATTATTGGATTTTTTTTTCAGTCCTCTATGTTTTTTTTTGAGTCGGAGCTTTAGTCTCTTTTCATAGTGAATTAATACACCGAATCTCCAAAATTTGCCTTTTTGAGAATTTTTGAAGTTTCTCGAGCGTGTGGACATTCTTGTGTTGTATTCTTTATCCTGAAAGACTAAGTCCCTAGGCTCGCCAGCTTCACTTATGTTGCCGATATTTTATAGTTGATGTTTTTAAATGGCAAGATATTCGGTGTAATGTTCACACCTAAATCAATTTCCTCTCTTTAAATTTGAGATACCTTCACTCAGTTTATCCTCTCTGTCTCTCTTTCTCTTGATTCCGGTAGCCACCACTCTTGTCACTTGTATATGCTAAACTCCAGTAGCCACTGCTAAACGTTGCTAAGTTTATCAGCAGTTTGTCCTAATCCTTCAATATTGTAAATCTCATCATACATACACATGTTTGAGTTAATTCTCTGTAGTATGTCTTGACGCACTGATCCTTGGGAGATCCAAGTTGTACGTAGTCCTTGCCAGATCTGAAACTCCTTCCCTCAACATCTTCTGTTCACTAGGTATTCCTTGATCCATTGGGGCAGTGGTTCCCAAACTGGGGGTAATTTAACCATTTTTGGGGGGTAATGGAGGGGTGACAGAAAAAAAGTTATGAATTCTGAAAATCAAGAAAACAATGCGGTACCCGGTATGAGGATTATTGTTAACTTTGTCTTAGTATATAAAGTTGTAAAGTAAACCTATTATAAGTAAGTAATAAAGTTAAACCAAATAACAATAAACATCAAAAACTGTTGCAACCCCTGAATGGGTTACAATGATTATTATGTATATATGTAATGTATATTATCTTTTCATATAATTTTATATTGCTTATATTTGCGATAATAGCTAAATCGTAAATGTATGCCTTTATATTATTATTTGACTGTTATATTGTTATTTAGCTTATGTTGTTAGGATGTATATAAAATGTGCTCAGTTAGGCTTGATTGTCAAACTACTGTAATTATCGCTTGTCGCTCGTTATACTGCCGGCTTCTGAGCTGCAGTTGTCCACGTAGCTATCACGTGATCGAGGGGGGGGTGTCCTCACCTCGTCTGAAGTAGTCAGTCTGCTGGAGACTCGCTTGCTGGTTTGACAGATTGTCTGTCTCATTATTCTTGTTAGTTCTGTAGAACTTTGTTCACAGAACATTGTAAAGACTTTGTGATTTTCGACGTTGTACTGAGGTTGTGTGTCACATAGACACTCTGAACATCTCAGGTCCTTAGCTATAGCTTCTGACCTAATTTTGTACTGGTTCCTGTGTATTGTCACAGTCACAGTTTTCCTATGCTGAACGAAGATTCAGTATTATGGGAGTTTTGTAACTTTAGTGGAGGATCTGCAGATGGTCCCTACTTAGTGTCGTTATATTATCTCCTTGTTCCTGATTCTGTGTCGCAGTCGCTTGATATTGCATTGCTATTGGCCTTAGCATTCTTTATTGTTCAAGCAGACTGTTTGGGTTGCCAGTCGGTCAAGAAGTTAGTTTATTTGAGGACTTTGTCAGTCACTTGTTTAAGTCTTATTCGAGTCTTGAGACATAGCTAACTACTTAAGAGCACTTACACGCATACACACTTACTTGTACATATTTATAATATCTTATTAAATGTTTAATGTACCTGACGGTACTTAAGAATTATAAATGTGATATGTGCTTTCAGCACAATAATAGTGAACTCGAGAGATTGATTTTATTTTGATTGCTGTAATTAATTTACTTTAATAATATACCTCTAGACAACTTACTACTTAATAAATTTATTAAATTTTAATTTCTCTAGTTAGTAGCCTACCAGTTGTAATCCTAAAGCACTATTGAACCATACTGAATTTTAATGGATAATTGGACAAGGATACTGACTACTTGTTACGAAAACCCGTTAACAGGCTGGATGCTAGAAGGGCAGTCCTTTCTAGTATTCACTGGAGATCTCTAAGCTTTTAGAATCGCGTTTTTTGTAACAAATGGGGGCCTGTCCGGGATGCTCTTGTTCCAAGGTGTTGGAGAAATTGTCCAGTTTGACATACTAGTGAATCTATGATCAAACACTTGGAGTACTTTCCTAATCTGAAGACTTTGAGTTTAGTCTTGTACAACATACCAGGTGGATGTATGTACCTGACTGAGTCTCTTGATCCAAGGAGATGGAAATACTGTTGATGAGCTCTAGCTCTAAGACAACCAACACTAAAATTCCTATTAGGATTATAGTTTCCCATAATCACTCTCTCGTAGTACAATTATTTTCGTGATGTATGCTAAAGTGAAACAGTTAATTGATACTCTGACTTTGTCTGAGTTAAGTACATTAAAACTTCAGACGTGTTGGCAAGTAGCCAAATATCTCGGTGTGACGTATAACAGGAATTACACCGCTGAAACTGTCAGAGCATTAATTAAATATATTGTTTTCTGCTCATACAAAGATGTCTGATTATGATTCAGATTCAGAAAGCCTAGTGTCACAATTAGGAAGTATGGCTCTATTTGAAGTTGAAGAAAGAGCAACTAGAGCAGAAGTGAGCCTAGTGTCTGAGCCTAGTGTAGCTCAGTTCTCGCTCACGCCTTCCCTCACTGACACTTTAGTACAGAGTATAGCTGGTAGTATGATACAGCCTAATACTAGTACAGTGTATGATACACCTGTATCTACTTATCCTAGACCAGATCTAGACACTCTAGAGACGGCTGGACCAAGTGTCCGACCTAAGGACCGTCCAGACCATGTTAATTTCCCTACTCCTCCATTACCCACTGGTCCTATCTCTCAGGAACAGTTTGAGAGGTTGGAACGCCTCATTATGTTGCAGACTGCACAAATAGAGGCACAGAGGAAATTGAACGAAGAAGATTTCCAAAGAGAAAATGTTCGTCTGTTAAGACAACAGACTGATATATCACAGGACACATTTAATGTGCAGAAAGCTGCATCTATGGTTCCTAAGTTTTTTGAAAGTGACTTAGACACATATTTTGATGTGTTTGAGAACCAGGCACGTGCTATGAACTGGCCACGTAAGCACTGGGCAACATTGCTTCATACTGCTTTGACGGGAAGAGCTCAAACTTGTACGGCTGCTTTACCATTTGCTAAGTACATTAGTTATGACGCTGTCAAACAAACTATTCTAGAGACGTATAACTTGTTACCTGTAAGTTATCAAAGAGCATTTCGTACGTTACAACGACGACAAGATCAAACTTGTGTAGAGTTTGCTCCTGAGAAAAAAGTTGCATTTGAGAGATGGACTAGAGCTGCCAAGTGTAACAACTACGACAGTCTAGTTCAGTTGTTACTACATGAAGAGTTTAACAACTGTATGTCTGCTGACATACAAGAATATCTGATCGATCATACTACCTCGGATATTCTGGAAACTGCAGCATTAGCAGACAATTACGAGATTTCTCACAAACTTGTACGTACTAAAACACAAAGAAACAAGGTAACTAAAAATTGTCCTAGAAGTTGGCAACCTAAATCAGCTGCTCATTGCCAGCCTGATGTACCTGCTACTGTAACTTCTCGTACCTTTACCAGGAAAACTCACAATCCTGAATCTGTCTCTGTGGCTAGACAGAAATCTGGTATCGAGAAGAAGAAAGTTAAATGTACCTATTGTAACAGGAAAGGACATACTAGGGAGTATTGCTATAAGTTAGAAAGAGATATGAGAAACAGTCGTGCGGCTGGCGCCCCCACACAAGTCGTATCCTCATCCGAGCAACAAAGGCACCAAAATCTTAGCAATGCCTCTGATCCTACTGTTTTAGATAATGTTACTCAGGATAGATGACTAGCGTCAGAAAGTGTATCTGACGAAAAGATTCGTTCAGCGATGAGTCCTTACTTTTCGAGAGATAAAGTAGGATTTGACGAATCACATCTAACTGAGATAATTTCTTTCCGAGACACTGGCAGTTATCTCACGTTATTAAGAGAAGATGTACTGCCCATAACTGACGATACCTATTGCAAGATAGATGTATTGTTAGAAGCCTATGGAGGGGCTGTTATAAAAGTGCCTCTGCACAAAGTTTATATTGAAACAAGCTATTACACTGGTTATATTTCAGTGGGTATATCCAGTGGTGTATTTCCCATCAGGTCAGTGGACTTGTTGATAGGGAACGATATCCTTCATGCTGGTATATGTAAAGAACCACTTGTGATTGATAATAACACTGATGATAATTATGCCATTGAAGCTTGTAGAGAGAAACCTATTTTATTTCCTCTCAGCGCAATTACTAGAGCTATGTCAAAGATTCAACAACCATCCTTGTCTCCTGTTGAGTTAGTTGATGACGATGATTTGGGGTTGAATATGTTGTTTAGTGACGCTCTGCGCCCAGGATCATTAACACTAACTCGCCCCGGTCATCAACCTAGTCAAGATACAACTGACATTAAATTTCTAACTCATGATGATTTAATCAAGGATCAGTTTGTTGATCAGTCATTGGAAAGACTGAGAGATATAGCAGTTACTGAGAGTGAAGCAAAGGATCTCGATAATTGTTACTATTATAGTAATGGTGTACTGATGGAGAAAAATACATGTAAGTTGTCAGCTGATAGTGTTTCCAACACAGTCAAGAATCTAGTAGTGTTACCAGTTACATTTCGTGAACAAGCCATTGATTTTGCTCACAATAGTCCCATAGGAGGACATTTGGGTGTCAAGAAGACACTACGGTAAACTGGCAAAACATTTTACTTGGCCAAAGATGAAGGAAACAGTACTGATCATGTGCGACGTTGCCACGTGTGTCAAGTGACAGGCAAGCCAGCGCACACACCTCCACCTGCGCCTCTCATTCCTATCACCGTGCATGGTGAACCATTCTCACGTCTTATTATTGATTGTGTTGGTCCTTTGCCTAGAACCAAACTAGGAAACCAATACTTATTTACTATTATGGACGCTGCAACACGCTATCCCGAAGCTATTCCTATGAGAAAAATTAATGCTCGTGCTATTGTGAGAGCGTTGATGAAATTTTTCTCCCAGGTTGGATTGCCACGAGAGATACAATCAGATCAGGATCTAATTTCACTTCTAAGATCTTTCGAGAAGCATTATCCCACCTAGGAATAAAGTCTGTACTTTCAACCAGTTATCATCCACAGTCACAAGGGGCTCTAGAGAGATTTCATCAGACACTGAAGTCTATGATGAGAGCTTATTGTGAACATTTTTCTAGAGACTGGGATGAAGGTATACCTTTTCTTCTGTTCGCTATGAGAGAAAGTGAGCAAGAAAGTCTCGGATTTAGTCCGTTTGAATTAATATTCGGACACCAAGTGCGTGGTCCTCTCGCAGTGTTAAAAGACGTGTGGACTGGAAAATCAAATCCATCATTGAGTACTTCACCTTCATTAATGCAGCAACATTTGACAGCCGCTAGAGAGCTGGCTTCGAAAAAACCTAGTTTCAGCCCAAGCTAGAATGAAGCAACATTATGACAAGCATGCTGTCTCTCGTTCTTTTAAAGCAGGAGATAAGGTGATGGCTCGGAAATTAGTACCAGGTCATGCTCTACAAGCCAGGTATGATGGTCCACTGCAAGTAGTGAAAAAGCTTAGCGACGTAAATTATTTGGTACGTACGCCTGGGAAAAAGAAATCTAATCATGTGTACCATGTTAACCAGCTTAAGGCATACTACGCTAGTCCTCTACCTACTACTTCTATTCTTCCTAGGACAGAGGAAGAAAACGTCAGTCTACCTGACATCTCTAGAGGTATAGAGGTTCGTTTAGAAAATTCTGTGACTCTACAGTCACTAGACGATTTTCTTAGTAACCTTGGGATTGATAAAGCTGGTAATATTAAAAACATGATTTTGAATTTCCCTGAATTGTTCAGTGATGTTCCTAAACGTTGTACTCTGGGTGTACATGACGTTGATGTACAGGGAGCATCACCCATTAAGCAATCACCATATAAGAAGAGTCCTAATTTCAATCTTCCCTTCTTTTTACATATAGATGCGAGTTGTTATGCAGTGGGTGCTGTGCTGCTCCAACAGTCAACATCCACTGATATTCTCCATCCTATATGTTACTATTCATCTAAGCTTAAACGACACCAGAAAAATTATGCCACTATTGAGAAAGAAGCTCTAGCTCTTGTGGTGTCCTTGGAACATTTTGACGTGTATTTGGGCACTTCCCCATTTAAAATTAACGTTTTTTCTGACCACAATCCACTCACCTACATAAATACTATGAAAAGTAAAAATGCTAGGATCATGAGGTGGGCTCTCAGAATCCAACCTTATTCTATTAGTATAAAACACATAAGTGGTCATTGTAATGTAATTGCCGACGCTCTGTCTCGTCCTTAATAATTATCAATTACATTAAATTAACGTAATTTTATGCCCAAATACCTTTTGTTACTTGCTATGTCAAATTCAGTAAAACAACTTTATCCCTCCAGCCCATATTAACTATATATACTCATGTCATGTCTAATTATTATATTTATATATTCACAGTAATGTGGTGTGAGGAGGAGACAAGCTGAGTGTTGAGTGAGTAGTGTGGTGCGGGTGATGTACTGCGTGACGCAACACTGTCTTGCCGCAGACCCCCCCCTCACTACACACCTTAAGCTGTTTCATACTCAGATGTTCATACTGCCTAGCATTCCACAACCACTACTTAAGAGTGGAATGCAGTCTCCTCTACTATGATCGAGCCTCAACGTGCCCTCCTTGTCAGCGCTATCCTGTCTCTACACTGATGTATATAACCACGAGTATGCAGAAATACGATACTGTGTACTGCCCTAGTTAGGGGCATATCCTAGTGACGGACGCTGTAAAATTGTAGAAGTGCTTGGCACAAGAGAGACTCTGATTAATATTTTATTGATATGAGTAACCAGAAATAATGTAATAGACATTCATGCAACTCCTAGTGCGACCCTCTGTCGTGTTAGGGGGGGTGTTGCAACCCCTGAATGGGTTACAATGATTATTATGTATATATGTAATGTATATTATCTTTTCATATAATTTTATATTGCTTATATTTGCGATAATAGCTAAATCGTAAATGTATGCCTTTATATTATTATTTGACTGTTATATTGTTATTTAGCTTATGTTGTTAGGATGTATATAAAATGTGCTCAGTTAGGCTTGATTGTCAAACTACTGTAATTATCGTTGTCGCTCGTTATATGCGGCTTTCTGAGCTGCAGTGTCCAGGTAGCTATCTCGGATCGAGGGGGGTTTCTCACCTCGTTGTAAGTAGTCAGTACTGCTGAGACTTCGCTTGCTGGTTTGACAGATTGTCTGTCTCATTATTCTTGTTAGTTTGTAGAACTTTGTTCACAGAACATTGTAAAGACTTTTGATTTTCGACGTTCCGTACATGAGGTTGTGTGTCAATGACACTCTGAACATCTCAGGGTCCTTACTATAGCTTTGACCTAATTTGTTACTGTTCCTGTTTATTGTCACAGTCACAGTTTTCCTATGCTGACGAAATCGTATTATGGAGTTTTGTAACTTTAGTGGAGGATTTGCAGATGGTTCCCTACTTAGTGTGTATATTATCTCCGTTCCTGATATGGTCGGCAGTCGCTTGATATTGCATGCTATTGGCTAGCATTTCTTTATTGTTCAAGCTAGACTGTTTGGGTTGCCAGTCGGTCAAGAAGTTAGTTTATTTAGGACTTTGTCAGTCACTTGTTTAAGTCTTATTCGAGTCTTGAGACATAGCTAACTATTAGAGCCTTACACCGATACACACTTACTTTACTATTTAATATCTTATTAATGTTTAATGTACCTGACGGTCTAATGAATATAAATGTGATATGTGCTTTCACACAATAAATAGTGAACTCGATGAGATTGTTTTAATTTTTGATGTGCTGTAATTAAATTACTTTAATAATTATACCTTAGACACTTACTACTTAATAAATTTATTAAATGTTAATTTCTCTAGTTAGTAAGCCTCAGTTGTATCCCCAACACTATTGAACCATACTGATTTTATGGATAATGACAAGATACTGATACCTTGTTACGAAAACCCGTTAACAGGCTGGATGCTAGATGGGAGTCCTTTCTAGTATTACTGGTAGATCTCTTAAGCTTTAGAATCGTTTTTTGTAACAACAACTAAATAACAGTATTAGAAAAGAAGAAATATATACTAAGTGTGTGGAAACCCAAAGTATTTTGACAAGTATCTTCGGACAAAAGTCATCATTCCCCCGATCACCTGTCCATACGCTCACTCACTTCCTGGGCTGCCTCTATTTACCCTGTAGTTTATCTTGAGCATCAGCCGAGGTAAACATACTGGGATTTATGGTACTGCCCTGTGCGTATTAGTTAGTATTTACCCCCCTGTTACTTGAATTTTTAGCTATTATTAATTTTTTATATAAATTTTATGTGTGGTTCTTACGTTTTCAATGGTTTTTCTAGGATTAGCAAGGGATGCGAGGCTGTATACGTTCACGTTTAGCCTTATACAATAAAAAACAAATTTTTTGAAAGGGGGGGAACAGCTTTGTGGATGTTAAAAATTTGGGGAACAACTGAAAAAGTTTGGGAACCACTGCAATGGGGTGATTCTTTTCACCTGCTTGTTTTTAAACATCTTGGGGCATGACTTTTTTTGATATATATGAGATTTGGCGTTGCCGAACCTCTCAAGTTTTCAGTTGGAAGTTATACTGAACTATACGTATACTCCAATTTATTTTTTTTCTACTTCCTCAGTGTTGTTATTTTAACCTGTTCCCCCCCAGTGCTAAAAAAAAAATTCCTAGCATCTCTCGCGTCCGCGAACACTAGTTTTGTTTCATATTTTTCTCCCTGTCGTGGTCTTTATTTACGATTTTATTTCCCTTTTTTTTTGTATGTTTCAAATACTTGAATGATATGATTTTGTAAAATTGATGGAAGTGATTTTTAAGCAGTTTGAGGGGGGAATATAAACACACAAGGAGTTGCTATTTAATCAAAATCGCAAGTTTTGCCTATTCGGCACGACATATATATAAATCTTATGATTAATTTCTTTATAATTTACCAAATTATGTTATTTTAGTTGTATTATTCATTAAAAATCAAATATATTCAGTTACTGAAATTGTCATACTTATAAAAATTTAAAATATAAGTTTAAATTTTTAGCCAGCCCGTAATGCAAGCATAGTTTAAAAATGGGTTTGGGAGCTCTCTTATCTGTTTTTTTTTGAACCCCGTATTTGGGGCTCAAAAGTTAATAAATAAAAAATAAATAAATAAAAAAAATAAAAGGAAATACGTATTTTTAGTGTGAGTAAGGGTGTTTTGTATTGTGCTGTTGTGTTGAAGTGGTGTTTATTGGGGGTTGTCTGGGGGACGAGGGGCCATTGAGGGGTCTCGACTTCCTATGTACCTTAATTGCTGCGTCTTGTTGAGGTAATTGGTGGTTTCCCCCAACACATTTCTTTCTAGATCGGGGCCCCCCCCTTTCCAAAGTGTCCTTTTATCTTCGAAATGCGTGAATTGTTTACTCGGGGGTTCAAGGGGGAGGTTTTTTTTTCTCGGTAGTTCCTTAGTTTCTCGGTTTTTTCCTTAAGCATAACACACAGACTCATTTTTTAAGACAGTAGAAAAACCTTTTGGGAGCAGGAGAGAGGGGAAACCACTATGGTCAGGGGAAGAGACGAGGGGCAGGGGTCTCGACCCTTGCACCCCCAAAAAGGTTAGAAAACCCCACACCCACACACACACACACACACACACACACACACACACACAACACACACACACACACACCACCCCACACACACACCACAGCAAATGTAGTCCCCCTTTTTTAAAAGGAACAAAAACAGCATAAACTACAGACCAGTGCAATGACTTTCATGTATGCAAAATCATGGGGAAGATCAGAGAGGGGGGGCACCTGGAACGGAAAAAAAAATTATAAACGACAACCAGCACGGGTCAAGGGAAAGGGAAATCTATCCAAGCCTTTTGATTTTATGATCCTAACAGAAGTAGGGCCGAAGAATGGGGGGGTTGATGCTCTTCTTGGTGCAAGAAGGCCTTCGACAAAGTTTTCACAAGGGATTAGTGAGAAGCTGGAGATCAGGGGCATATAACAGGAAAGGGGGCTGCAAAGAAAACCCAAAATACTGACATGGAGGCAACAAAATCATGGTACTTTAAAGGGGATCACAGGGGGCCCCGTGTGACTGGGTCCCCCAGGGGGCACCTAACCCTGCGATTTTTGGGATATTGAATGGCATATGGGAAGGATAGACCTGTCCCTGTTCCAGTGATGTGAGGGTTTAAAGGAGAATTTAAAACAATTAGGGCAGGGAGGGCTACTAAAGACCGGACAAACTGGGCATGTGGTCCCCAAATGCTTTTCAATCAACCCCCCCCAAACAAAGTCATGAGGGGTTTGGGGGGGGGGCAAAGAAGACTGCAGAAGAGTATAGGTTTTGACAAAGACTGCAAACCCACCAAAGGAAAAGACTGGGGGACCAAACACACCGAGCATGTCCTGGGGGAACACATAAACCCAAAAACGCTCAGCATAGGGGCCCCTGGCAAACCCGGGGAAATGGGGTTCCGATCCTTAGAAGGAACGTTAAAGGGCACGACCTTGTACTCAGGCCCTACGGAGTATGCAACCATTTGGGAAACCCCACCCCGGGGCAAGCACGTCAAAAAGGGTTAAAGAAAGACAAAGGTTTGCAAAAAGGGCTATTCCGGGACTCGGGGGAAGTCCACAAAAAAAGTTGAGGAAATCGGCCTGGACAACACTGGAGGACAGGAGGTCGGGGGAAAATGTTAGTGGGATCCTCCATGATTCCTTTATTTTTCTGGGGGGAACTGATTCGTCCTTCTCCCGGGGTAAATGAGAGGATTTAAACACTTCCAAATTGTCCACATCATCGTAACAAAAATTTAGATCTTTGTTGACATTTATATTTTCAATAAGATGTTCGAAATTTTTCTACGTTATGGCGAGAAAGAGTTTTCCCTTTAAACAATGTTTTAACGCCATCTTTCTTCCAAAAATCCGCCTTGACATCGAGCCTTGAGAAAAATGCTTTTCAAGGGACAAGGCTGATTCAGCATCTTTTGTACCTCTGGTTGTCAAAGACTTGCTAATATTAACGCATTGGAAACAAAGTCATTGTATTTCTGAAATTATCTCGAACACTCATTTCGATGAAAACTTTCTGAATATTTGAAAAAGAGTATTGATTCTTTAGGGATAAAGAATTATATTTTCCCCGACATCTTTTTAAACTTTTCGATCGAGATAAACCCTAAAGAATTAAACATATTTGGTTTCTTTTGGGGGTTTTTCCTCTGATTCCAGAAATTTGTACTCTGTAGAGAAGAATTTTTCTGCATTTGTTTTACCCAATATTTATGGGTTCATAAATTTATAATTAGCTTTGTCCCTTTAAAGAATTTGAAAAACAAGAAGAAAATTTTAAGACGTGAGGTATTGGACAGCTAAGCAAGCAATTAAAGGGCTGTAAAAAGATACTTATCTTAAATCCGGCTTAAAGGGTACCCCCGGTATTTCTTTGAGGGGCCGTCAAAACCAGCCCCTTTTCGTGGAATTCAAAAACTAAGCCATAATTGCCCCAAAAGTGATATTTCAGCATAACAATTTTTATGAGGTGAAATCTTTCTATTTGGGTCATTGGCTCTCAATAACGGGTTAATTAGTAAATCCAGACACGATATGACCAGCTATCTGCGCGCCGACCTAACTAGGTTTTATAACTACTAGCCTACCAGGGGAATTTTTTATCTGACCCCAAATTTTCCTGGTTTTGCGGGAAATTAACCGATATCCGATGCTTTAATTTAAAATGGTATGTCCCGGTGCAAACTCTCACTGAAGATTTTTCCAACACACACGTTACCTACACCCTTCTTCAAGATTGTCCTTCGTGGTAATTCAAACGGGGAAAAATTTCCCTTCCTGTAATATCTACCACGAAATTGTTTAGATTTGCAATGAGAAACAAAACGCACGGATCACTATTGTTCTTTGTCTGTTCTCCGCGTGTGAAAACACAAGTTTCCCGTTTATCTCCTGAAGCCAATCTGATCCCTGCAGTGGGCTTCGCCCTGGGGCGCGGCCCTAAATCACTGACTTCGGCACATTTCCCTTCTTGCTTGACATCGTCACAGTTCCATTACAAGTGATAGTTTTTCTGGTATCTACCTATCGTCGACAGTTCATTATTATCCCACATTGTGAATAAATTGATGCAGGGTTTTCCTTAATTTTCCTGTCAAGGTAAAGTCTTTCTCAATTCCCTGTCACTCTTCTTACACTAACACTACCCCGCTGAGGTGGCGTGACTATGACGCTTCTAGCTGCATGTGGTACCAATACTGTTGATCAAAAAACAAAATGCGGTTTGCCCCTTCCAGGAGGGTTGAGTCACTCAAGTCCCTCATGGGGGCTGAAGAGGGCTGATATCCCCCTTTCTGGAGTAATTTTCTCCACATAAGAGTTTACCCAAAGGTGAGGATATAGATCCATCAATGACTATTTCTGGTGTGTCTGCTGTATTTAAGCATATTGTTTTTGCTTTGTTCAAGCAGACTGTTTCTTCTGGCATAATGTGAGATTTTAGCTGAGGCCATTTATATTCATTAGAGAGCCAGTTCGTTCCGTGGAGCCATAATTTATTATCCACAAATTTCTTGAGTGGGACACCACGTGACATGTCAGCTGAATTCTCTTATTTCTGCTGCTCTATTTTGTACATAGACCAACTTACTCTTGTTAGTTCGTAACCACTGGAGAACTGCTTCATTTTCACTCCAGATCATGATATTTTCAATTGTAAGATAACCAAGCACTTTGTTCAGAAAGACAGCAATTTTGTGCCTACATAGAGTGCTGTTAGTTCCAATTGTCGTACTGTTCTGACCTTGGCCTTTGAATTAATTAGTGTACTTCCTTCAGCATTACTCATGTAAGCTACAGCGCCATAACCTCTGGTTGACGCATCACAGAACACATGTAATGTGTACTTGTTCCCCTCTCGACCTATTTGTTTGGGAAATGTAATTTGATGAAGTTGCTTAAACTCCCTGGATATTTCATCCCATGCTTGACTCATTTCTAGAGGCAAGTTCTCATCCCATTTTGAGCTTCCATGCATCTTGCATAAGTATTTTACCTTTTATGGTGATTGGTGAGACGAGTGCTAGAGAATCAAAACATTTTGTTACCTCTGACAGTAAACTACGTTTGGCGAGTCTACTGCATGGTTTATTGTTTATTCCTTTGAAGCTCAAAGTGTCTTCCTGTGTGTTCCAATTAAGTCCAAGCATATTGTTACAATCAGGAATTTCATCCTTCGAGGCATATTTGCTTCTGTCATTTCCTTGTTAGCTTCTCTGTATAAGAATTTCAAATCCTCTTTATTCACAGCACCTTGAATATTGTCCACATAAACACTTTTATTTAAGGTATGTTTGAAGGGACTTTCAGATTTCTTCAAATTTGTATTTTGAGTAGGATGCACCAAACAAAACTGACTTGAAACCATACAACTTACTTCTTGGTAACATCATTGAAGCGAGAATTTTGGATAGCATTAAATATAGGTTAGAGTAAGCGTGGGTAGGTGTGTGATGGCCCGGCCTAATATGGGCTGGTAGGTCTAATACATTGTTCCTTTGTACACAAATAACCCACAATTAGGAGACAAACTTTTAACAGGTTTAGATCCGACCTCATAAGTCACATAAAGGGAAGGGAGCCAAAATATATTACGAGAGGAAGTGGCGGGGTATGGGAGCGGTGGAATAGGAGGGAGTAGTAGTATCACTACTACTCCCCCCTTCCATTCTTCACCTCTAGTCCCCAACTCCCTCTCATATTTTAGCTCTCTCTTCTCCTCACTACTCAGTGTGACTTGTTGGTGGTCCAAGATCGTCGTAAACGTTGTCATAAAATTTAGGCTCCTAAGTACGATTACGTGTGTACTGTTCCAGCCACGGTATTGTGACTTTTTTATATACTGTGTTCCTTCTTTTTTGTGTTCCTGTCAACTTTAGAAGAGAATTTTTCTTTTTAAAATATTTTTCAGTTAGTTTTATTTACTTATTTTCACCCGTTGACTGATCTATCAACGGATTTTTAGTAGGAAACAGTATATGTTGTGCAAGTTAAATGAACTGAGATTGAAACATGTTTCAAAAGCAAAAGTGAAAGATGGTGGTTTTATCTCCCAATAGGTATTTAGAAAAGTTTTCAAAAAGTCTGCAAACACTTTAGCTGAACCGAAACATTATGGAACATTGTTTTAATTCACAAAATGGTACAACAATCGCTTTTTTTTTATATTATGACGGAATAAAAGGAAGCAGAATTACAAACATGCATATACGAGCCAAATAATATTAATAACAAATGTTAGGTATCTCAGAGTTTACTTTAATCCCGAGAAAATTAATTAGTGTTCTCGGCTGGTGATGAGGTGGAATGCAGCCTCATGGCCCTCGTGTAGCCGCTAGGCTGTACATTCAGTAAACTTACCTAGTAATGATAGATTATATTGAATGCTACGAAAAATGACATATTCAATAACTTTACATTTTCCCCAACGTTCACTCATTTCCTATTGAATTATTATGTTCCAAATTCCGCCCCTTTCCTTTCATCCTCACTTCATATCCTTCTATTTAGATTTTCTTTTAACACTTCTTTTCATGAACTCCGTAACTCCGTTGTTGACGACCATATTCTCTGGTTTCCTTCCCTACCTCTCCGCTATCACCCTAAATATTTCTCACCTCTATCATTCTTCTCTACCTTTTCCTTTAAATTTATTTCTTCCACCTACTCTCTGGCAGTTTATTCTCCTCACTAAAAGAGGTCATAGCTACTCTTGACCTTTCTTATTTTCCATTCCGTCAATCTTGCCTTTTCTTGCCCTCAACACCAAAGGCCACTCAAAGAAAGGAAAAAATAAAATTGTGTTTGTCCAGGGTGCAGTTTCAGCTGGTTTATGAGGCAAGTTTAAGGCAGTGTAACTTTCAACCTCACGAGGTGCTCCATATCCCACGATGGAATCACTTCTAAGGAAATCTAGTTGAGTTTAACAGAATTTCTTTAATTCAGAATGTATTTAAGAACATAAAACCATACCATATGATTTCATTGACAAGGGATTAAAAGGCACTTGATGATATTTATAAGGAGTCATAAACACCAGCACTGGTTTCATTATGCGTAGACTCATTGAACCTTTTTTTTTTTTTTTTTTTTTTTTTTTTTTTTTTTTTTTTTTTTTTTTTTTTTTTTTTTTATTCGCTGGTACTCTCCCGCCCCGGGTCTTTTCCAAGTAGTGGTGACCCGGCCTTGGTTCCCTATCTGGGGAGTGTCTAGAGACTTAAGTCTCCCATGGGAGGAGGTACAAGTACCCCCTCATCTTTGGGACCAACTGTCCCCAGGCCTAGCAACATTCCCCGCCCTCACGGGGCTCGTAGAGAGAAGCTAGGCCTCTGGTCTGCCATCTGCCCCGCCCTAAAAGGGCTCGTGGGGATGGCAGTCTTATGAGCTGCAGATGGTAGCTAGCTCAGGCTTCATTCAACCTTTAACTTGAAAAATAGACATTGGGCGAGCCGTTGTGACAAAAGTTTCCTCTACATCTATTTTTTCCTTCATTACTGTGTAGAATCCCTGTAAACGTGTATAAACGTGTTGTTCTTTCTTACTAAAGTGCAACACATTTCACAGAGAAATTCATTTAGACTACGTTTATTCATATCAAGGTTTTCCAATTTTATACTTTTACGACACATTGTCTTTTTATTATTAAACTCAGAGCATTTTGACTACAAAATATATTTCTTTTGTAGGATATATCTAATTAAGATATAAGAAGAACGGAGGATCGAAGTAAAGATATACAAGTGGGAGGAATAGATAGTTATATGCCTTTCATTATTTCAATCAATGTATCTTCAGGCACTTGCAGTGTACAGGTACTCTAGGTAGAGTCGTTCAAGGGAACGACTCTACCTAGAGTGAGATGGCATCAGGCAGACCAGTGCCAGGTGCCAGAAAGATAAAGGCAAGATTTTAAAAACAGAACTATATAAATACCCATCGACCTTAAATATTTAGTAATGACCTAGTGACCACAACTATCACACAGACATGCTGTCGGACTTGATATTGTATCATAATAAAAAACTTTAATATTCTAATCACAAAAAGTGTCTTGATCTATCACTAGGAACAATTCATCGCAAAGAAAATGAGAAAGTGTAGAGGGAAATTCTCAAATTTAATGAAAGGGGCGATATCTCCCCCCACTCAAAAGAGGGTAGCCGTTTCAAAAGGAGGAGGGGGGGGGGTAGTGAATGATCTCTCTTTCTCGTTCCCACATCTCAAGATGAAACAGCGCAGCATGCAAGTGTTCATTCCAACCAAACATTGCAAATTAAACCCAGATCAGACGCAATATATTTGATTAAGACATCATGAGACCACGCCTTTCCTTACGTGATTATCTAGTCTATTGTACATTAGTGTATTTTTGAGGAGGACCTGCTGGTTCCCCAGACCATTAAAAATCCGAAATAAATTACCTCTGCTGGACAATAAAGCTAGGGGTATTAAATACGACAGCCCGCATTTAGAACGCAAGGAAACAGTAATTCTCGATTGAAGTCTGTTGCAAATACTACCACCGAACGTCTTGATGTAATGTCAGCTGATCCTCCCTGGGAAAGGAGCATGCAGAAGCTGTAACTCAAATTGCAGCATGTATACGACTGGTGAGCTGTGACGACCATCCTGCGTTGAAACAAAAAGACAGAAGTGGCCGCATCTCGCGTTCAAACCATCTTACCTGGAGGTTATTCCTGGAGGTTATTCTTACATTGACAATCTCCAGGAAATACGAATGAACAAAAACCCATGGTAAAGCTGCTTCTGATCACTTGTAAACTTAGCTTAATGTTCAAATACATGTCCTCCGTTTAATTCTCGAGTTATCATTGGGAGAACGGGAACAAAGAGTGTCAAAACTATCGAATCTTTATTAACATTCTCCTTACCGTGGACAGTTTCCACGAATATAGTTCACAAGGTGAACTCATGAACAAGTGATGATAGTTGAGTGACGTTAGAACAATGCAGTACCCGGAGTATTGGAACAGTGAACAAAAGAACATAGTGTGCAACGAACATTCTCGAGTGACTAAACTACTCAACGTCTATTATTTCTTCGTTTAAGCCAACGATATCGGCCTCAGTGGCGTAATCAGCGTCACAAGGCTCCCGTTACAAAATGAGCCAGGTAGGTCCTTTTCCTCCTTACATCCGTCCTCTTACGATACTGCAGTATCTAGGTCGATCTTACACGAATAAGTCACACTTTATCGATGTCGTCAAATGGGTGAAAGCTCATTAACAGGTATATTCACTCCCAATGTTCCAACTAATATGTAATAGCAGAATATATAATTCTTAGGGGAAAGTGGTAACCCTGGATACATCACCTTCCACAGCCCCATGGGACACAGATAACTAAGGTTGAAGGTGACTCCAGAGCCCCGGCTGCAGGAGATCTAAGTTGTCAACAAATAAGATAAGTGCCTCTTTTTGATCAAGTATGATCCTGTATAGCATTTATCATACAACCAGGTGGTCGTACCAAGTAAACTTTCCCATAGGAAGCAGCAAAAAGGGAAAACCCTCCTATTTCCAGAGGCTGGTCCAATTCACCCTCAGATAAATGCTAATTTATCCATAAAATTGACTGAGAGCAGGAAATGATACTCAGTTTGTCAGTGAAGAGCATCATTTACGATAATCTATCGAATTCAGGAATCCGGATTCAGACTGTATGCAATGCCTTCACTATTATATGAATAACGTTTATTATGTTTTATAATTGCCAATTCTACAATATTTTGTTAAGCCAAGGCGAGCAAGAAACGAAGACACTGGCTTCTGACCAATTTGCAAAGTTTTTGTAGATCCGAATGAGATTGAAAACCACACTGGATTCCTGAGCAATTCGTGTCAAGTATCAGTGTTGTGATATCCTGTCATCTAGAGGTTTGCCAGCCTGTATAACATAACAAATGGGTACCTGGGTGTTAATCAACTAGTGTGGGTCGCATCGTGGGACACTGACCTAATTTGCCGAAAATGCTCACCATAACAAGAGACTTTCTGTATAGTAGTATGTCACTGATGTCAGCTATGGCCTTTATACCTTGTACATGTACTTGCAGTAAATAAAGATATTATGAAGTTCTGTTTTTTGTATCTACAGAAATATTAATTCCCTTTGTTTTAATGATGGTTCTGAAATTTATCATGCGTAGGATGTATATTCCTTAGACTCTAAGTGCATATACTGTGAAAGTTTTTTAATGTGTACTTTATTGATGTTTCTGAGTAGTGGTAAAGAGATTTCAGACGGCCTCAGTGATCCTAATTTGTTCAAAGATTTTAAACCCTAAGAATTTAAAATATAAAAAATCATAATTAGTTAGATAATTGCATAAAGTTCTAATTAACTTTTTTCGATAATGTCTGTGTGTGTCTCTGTCTGTGCAAGAATTTTATACAAGATTAAGTTCTGAATGTCTATCTTTATTTACCAACAAAGGGCTATTACCTACCTCATCCCACTTGAAAGCCTTACCTAGCATTGCCTTTGTTTAATTTTAGTTGCTGCAAAGAAATGCAAACAGGGAAAAAATGGAGTTGGAGCCAGCTGTTGGTCAGAAATTTCATTAGGTCAACTGACTATATATTCCAGATTCGTGTCGTTCTTGAAATGAATCATCTCATTTAAAGTCAAGCCATTGAGAAGGTTACAGCCAGAGTGTAGAAGCTGTTTACTGTTGAACATTAAAATGGTCTAAAATACCGACAGGTTGTTAGGTAAGACACATATGCAACAGTTAGGTATCTTTATTATGAAACGTTTCGCCTACACAGTAGGCTTCTTCAGTCAAGTACAGAAAAGTTGATAGAAGCAGAAGATACTTGAAGACGATGTAATCAGTCCATCACCCTTAAAGTTTTGAGGTGGTCAGTCCCTCAGTCTGGAGAAGAGCATTGTTCCATAGTATGAAACAATATGGAGAAGAAGTGACAGGATGGAGCTTATTTATAGCGCCAAGAGGTGAGACGTAGGCCACTAGGAGAGGTAAGAACTCAGATGTTGAAAGGTCAGGTCCCTCTCAAATCCAGCCCCTCTCACTAGTGGAAGTTGTCGAAGTTGATTGCAGGTCCGTACCAAGATACCCTTCTGTTGCAGTGTCTGACAGATTGAACATTAAAATGGTATAAAATACCGACAGGTTGTTAGGTAAGACACATATGCAACAGTTAGGTATCTTTATTATGAAACGTTTCGCCTACACAGTAGGCTTCTTCAGTCAAGTACAGAAAAGTTGATAGAAGCAGAAGATACTTGAAGACGATGTAATCAGTCCATCACCCTTAAAGTTTTGAGGTGGTCAGTCCCTCAGTCTGGAGAAGAGCATTGTTCCATAGTGTTTACTGTTTACTGTTCTTGTATAACAGTTGTCTTCTTGCTGTCTTTGAAGTGGAGCTAAATGTTTTGACAATATTAGCTCCGTGCTTAAGGCACCCACTTAACTAAGGTTTTGAAGGCTCATCTGAAATAGCTGATCCATTTAAGTCGGGTTCAGCGAATGGTGCCACTTACTAGAGAGGTTTAACAGGAAATCAGAATTAGCACTGCCTTTTCTGCAGACAAATTGACCATCACAAAGAAGCGAGTGGTAGTCAGAAAAAAAATTGTTCTGCTTCGCCGTAAAAATATTGTCTTAATAATTTTGCCAGTGACTGACAGGAGTACACTTGCGTATAGCAGCTGATTTTTTCGCTCGGCTTTTCTGTGAACAGGAACCAAATTTTCTTCTTTTTACAGACAAGGCTATTTATATTGTTCTTGCCAGTGCTGATGGGTGTTAAAGGTGATAATAATAGTCTGCGTATCACAGCAGTCTTGGGTTCACCGACTTAAATCGCTGTGTTTGATAAAACCTTGACCATCCTACCTCAAAAGAATCGGATGGTGTAATATCGGACGTCACCGTGAGACGATATTTCAGCCTTAAATATTCTTCTGCTATTCTGTTATTATTACAGGTCATTAATAATGTGAGAAAATACGAAAGCGCTTGGAGGTTCACAATATTTTCACAATGGTTGCTTTGCATATATATACACACAATATATATATTTTTTTTTTCATCAAGCCGGGCCCCATACCACCGAGGCAAGGCGACCAACAAGGAAAAAGAACGTTTTTTTCTATTCAAAAAATTTGTAATTTTTTGCTATCCCTTTGCTCACACATTTTACTCACCTCTTACGACAGGCATGGCTTACGGAGGAAGAATTCCCCTTCCACTTCCTCATGGAGGAAAAAACAAGAATATAAACTAGTAAGAAATAGAGGAAAACCCCGAGGGATGTGTATATGTAAACTTGCACATGCATGTGTAATGTGGTCTAAGTATAAGCAGTAAATAAGCAAGACGTACCTGAAATCTTGCATGTTTATGAGACAGAAAAAAGACGCCAGAAATCCTACCATTGTATAAAACAATTACGTCTTCTACTTCACACTCACTCCGCAGGGGCGATAGTACCTCCCTGGGTGGTTGCTGTCTACCAACCTACCACCTTTTGTGTGTGTGTATACATTTTAAATATAATATAATATGGTAATAGTTGGTACAGCACCACCCGGGAGTACAACCTGTGGTAGTAGGTTGATAGACAGCAACCACCCAGGGAGGTACTACCATCCTGTGGTAGTAGGTTGGGAGACAGCAACCACCCAGGGAGGTACTTACCGTCCTGCCAAATGAGTATAAAGCGAAAGCCTGTAATTGTTTTACATGATGGTGGATTGCTGGTGTCTTTTGTCTGTCTCATAAATATGCAAGATTAAGGGATGTCTTGCTACTTCTATTACACTTAGGTCACACTAAACATACATGTACAACCCTTTATTATACACACTCATCTGAGTTTTCTTTGATTTTATCTTAATAGTTCTTTGGTCTTATTACTTTTCCTTTTATATCCATGGGGAAGTGAATAAGATCTTTCCTCCGTAAGCCATGCGTGTTGTAAAAGTCAACTAAAATGCCGGGAACAATGGGCTAGTAACCACTTTTCCTGAAAGATTACAAAAAGAATAAGAAGAAAAAAATTTCAAAGTGGGAAGTCGAATGTGTGTGGTGTTGTGCAAAAGATAAGAAAGGGATGATTTTTGGATGTTATGAATGGAAGAAATGGATGTTGGCTTTAAAGTGAAACAAAGCTGAAGGGGGTGGGGGGGTTTCAATGGGAGGGTAAATGGGATTAGGTCAGGGGTTTTAAAAAGGTTAGAACTAAAGAAAGGAAATAGCAATAATGTTGAAGGATAAGCTTGGCGGAAAAGAGGGACTACAAATGTATAAAATTCAAGGGTTATGTGGAGTAAAAAAAAAAGATTGGATGTGAAAAGTGGGTTATAGTAAGCGTGTTGCACCTGGGGAAAGAGAAATGAGAGGGGAGAGAGAGATTTTGGGAAATGTTGAGTGAATCGTGGGGAGTTTTGAAACAAGG
The DNA here is from genome assembly GCF_026875155.1 of Cherax quadricarinatus. NCBI lineage: Eukaryota > Metazoa > Arthropoda > Malacostraca > Decapoda > Parastacidae > Cherax > Cherax quadricarinatus. The sequence goes on from NW_026477677.1 coordinate 127,238, forward strand.
TGAGAGTAATGGGGGTTGGGGATTTCAATGCTAAAATGGGTAAAAATGTTATGGAGGGGAGTAGTAGGTAAATTTGGGGTGCCCGGGGTAAAAAATAAATGGGGGCCTTTAAATTTAGTATGTTTGAAAGAAATTTGGTAATAAGTAATACATATTTTATGAAAAAGGGATAAATAATATACAAGTATGTGTAGCCGTTGAAAATAGTTTGTTAGTTATGTTTGGTGGGTAAAAGGTTTATGGGAGGCTCCAGGGTGACATGTTTATGAGGGGCAACGATATATCGGACTTATTTGTTGTAGCTACAGTTGAGTAAGAGGTAGATGGGAAAAAGAGTTAGGTGGCAACAACAATAAGAGGGAGGTGAAAGTGTATAAACTAAGGGGGAAAAGTTCGGGGAAAATATAAGCGACTATTGGCAGAAAGGTGGGCTAGTGCAAAGATGAGTAGAGGGGGGGGTTTAAGAGGGTTGGAATGTTTAAAAAGCAGTATTTGAATGGGGGCAGAAATTTGGGTTTGGAGGGTGGGGGGAGGAGGAAAAAGGGAGTGATTTGGAATGAGAATTAAAGGGTGTGATAAAAGAGAAAGAGGTCTTATGAGGGTTTTTACAAAGCAAAAGTGTTAAGAGAGAAAAGGGGTATATGGAGAGTAAAAGAAAGGTGAAGAAGTGGTGAGAGAGTGCAAAAGGAGAGAGATGAAAGGTGGGAGAGGCACTGTCAAAAAATTTTAATGAAAATTTAAAAAAAAAATTTGGAGTGGTTAAAAAAGTTAAGAAAGCCCAGGGGAAAGTATGGTTTGTCAGTTAAAAAAGAGTAGGGGGGTTAGTAGATGGGGAGGGAGGTTTAGGTAGTGGTGAATTTTTAGGAACTTTTAAATGTTGAGGAAGAAAAGGGGGGCGGTAATTTAAAGCACGGCAGGGAGGTAACCTTCTTTTGGAGTGAAGAAAACAGAAGTAAATTGGTGGAGGTCGTGAGGCATTACTAGAATGAAAGGGGGGGTAAAAGCTGGAACTGATGGGGTCCCTGACAAAATTTAAAAGCAGGGGGGATTAGTGTTGGAGTGGTTGGTATTTTGTTTAATAAATGTATGAAAGGGGGAAGGGACCCAGGGGGTTTGGCGGGAGCATGTATAGTCCCTTTATTTAAAGGGGAAAAGGGGAAAAAGAGATTGTAAAAATTAAGAGGGTAATTTTCTGAGTTACCGGAAAAGTATACGGTAGGGTTATAATTTAAAGAAAAAAATTTAAAGGTTTGGAAAATTTTTAAATTGGGTTTGTTTAATTCAAATTATTATTTTTTTCATTAGGGGATTAAGGGAAGGGAAAAAAACGAAGTTTCAATAAAAAGTAATTTTTGATTTTCCATATTTTATAAATTTAAAGGATTTGGGGGGGAAGATTTTTAAATTCCCCCCCAAAATTTTTGGAATAAAAAAGTTAAAAAACTGGAAAAACCGGGGGAGTGTTAAATTTTCCTTGGATGCAGGAATTTAAGTTAACATTACAAACTTACTAAATTATGTTTTATGACAGAAAAGAGCCCAAAAAAACATTTATTAAAACAATTACAGTTTTAAATTCCCAGGAATTGAACACCTGTTTTCCAAACCAATTTCCCCCTTGGTATCCCAAAGATTACTAAAAAGAATAAGAAGAAAAAATTGTCAAAGTGGGAATCTGAATGTGTGTGGAGTTGTCAAATGATAAGAAAGAAATGATTGTGGATGTTTATGAGATGAGAAGAACTGGATGTCCTGCTTTAAAAGTGAAACAAAGCTGAAGGGGGTGGGAGTTTTCAATGGAGATGAATAAAAGGGATTAGTCAGGGTTTATCAAATAGAGTTAAACTAAAAGAAGGATTACAATTAATTTGGGGGTTGAAAGGATAAGCTATGGCAGGAAAAGAGGGAACTACAAATGTTAATAAACACAAGGTTATTGAGTAAAATAAAGATTGGATGTAAAAGTGGTTATAGTAAGCGTGTATCACCTAGAAGAGATAAATGTAGAGTAGAGAGAGAGATTTTTTGGGAAATGTTATGAATGCGTGGGGATTTTGAATCAAGTGTGAGAGTAATGGTGGTTGGGGATTTCAATGCTAAAGTGGGTATAAATGTTCTGGAGTGAGAAGTATGTAAATTTGGGTCCAGGGGTAAATTTAAATGGGGAGCCTTTAATTGAGCGTATAATACGAAAGAAATTTGGAAATAAGTTTTTAAAATACAATTTTTTAGAAAAAGAGGAATAAATAAATATACATGGTAGTGAATGTAGCACGTAATGAAAGTAGTTTCGTTAGATTATGTAAATGTGGATCAAAGGTTGAATGGGTAGGCTCCAGATGTACATGTTTAATAGAGGGCAAACAGAAATATCGGATCATTATTTAGTTGAAGCAACAGTGAGTAAGAGGTAGACGAAAAGAGTTTAGGTGGCAACAACAATAAAGAGGGAGGTAAAGTGTATAACCAAAGGGAGAGGCAGTTCGGGCGAATATAAGCGACTAAATGCAGAAAAGGAGGGCTAGTGCAAAGCTGAGTAGAGGGGGGTTGACGAGGTTGGAATAGTTTTTAAAACATGCATATTAGAATGTGGGGCAAAGTATGTGGTTATTAGGAGGTGGGGGCACGGAGGAAAGAGGAGTGATTGGTGGAATGATGAAGTAAAGGGTGTGATAAAAGAGAAAGAGGTATGCTTATGAGAGGTTTTTACAAAGCAGAATTTATATAAGAGCAGAGTATATTGGAGAGTAAAAGAAGGTGAAAGAAGTGTGAGAGAGTGCAAAAGGAGAGCAGATGAAAGAGTGGAGAGGCACTGTCAAAAATTTTTTGAAAATAATAAAAAAATTTGGAGTGAGATAAACACGCTAAAAAGCCTAGGAAAGTATTGATATGTCAGTTAAAAACAGAGTAGGGAAGTTAGTAATGGGGAGAGGGAGGTATTAGGTAATGTGAGAATATTTTCAGGAACTTTTAAAATGTTTGAGGACAGAAAGGGAGGCGGTAATTCATGCACAGGACAGGGAGGTATACCTTCTTAGCGTAAGATGAGCAGAATTAAGTTGGAGGAGGTACGTGAGGCATTACTAGAAAGAAGGGGGTAATAGCAGCTGGTACTGAAATGGGATCATGACAGAAAATTAAAAGCATGGGGGGGATATAGTGATGGAGTGTTGGTACTCTTTTTTTTAATAAATGTATGAAAGAGGGGAAAGGTAACCTAGGATTGCGGAGACATGATATAGTTCCCTTTTTTAAAGGGAAAGGGGACAAAAGAGATTGTAAAAATTAAAAATAAGAGGAATAAGTTTACTGATATACCAGGAAAAAGTATAAACCGTAGGTTATAATTGAAAGAATTAGAGTAAGACAGAATGTAGGATTGCGGATGAGCATGGAGCTTCAGAGTGGTAGGGGATGTGTAGTCAAGTGTTTACAATGAAGCCATATAGTGAACAGTACTTTTAGATAAAGGTAGGAAGTTATTATTTGCAATTTATGGATTAGAAAAGGCATAGATATGATGGAAAGAGGAGCAATGTGGCCAGATGTTTGCAATATATGGAATAGGTGGTAAGTAACAATAATGCTGTAAAGAGCTTTTATGAGGATGTGAGGCGCAGGTTAGGGTGTGTAGAAGAGAGGGAGAATACTTCCCGTAAAAAAGGTCTTAGACAAACACCATTGTGAATGGAGGAAGCTGATTAAATATCGACTTGGATGACAGCCAATAAACTTACGCTTAACCACTGACAAAACTTACTATAATTATGTTGGTAGCAGGAGAGGAGATGCACAAATTAACATTAAGATTGACAACACTCTAATTACCAGAAATAATGGGGGGAAAATTCCTTAGGCTTATACTTGCAAACAACCTGAATTTCAGTACCCATATCCAGATATAGCAATAAAGTATCCAAACGGTTGGGATCCTCTCCAAGATACGATAATACGTGCCGCAAAATGCCCTTCTCACACTATTACCACTCACTTATTTATCCAACCTCACCTATGCTATTTGTGCTTGGGGCATCAACTGCAGCAACCACACTAAAGCAATAATAACCCAACAAAAAAGCTGCCAGTAAGAATTAATCACTAAATCCCATCCCTGGCAGCACACCCCCCCACTCTTCAAAAGATCTAAACTTACTCCCAGTTCAGTACATCCCATCTAACTTACTACTGTGCAATTATATCTACAGGGCCTTAAACTCTAATATCAACCTTGACCTAAAACGCTTTCTTGTGATAGTTGTGACAAGAACCCACAGGGCTAACACCAGCACAAACCATCTCTACGACATTCCCCGTGTCCGACTAAACCTTTACAAAAATTCAATGTATGTCAAGAGGCCCTTAAAATCCGGAATACCCTTCCTGAGAACTCTTAGAACTGCAGACACATTAATACCTTCAAAACTACCATTAGGAAAACATCTTATTCTTCCCTGATACACCCCGTCAACTACTACACCAAATACCACCTGGTGGTTCACACTTACACATCGATCACTCTTTGACCATAAACAGAAATTATTAATCTCAGTCTCTAAAATAATGAATCCTGTGATACTCAATACTGAAACAATATACTGTGCCAAAAACAAAAGCATTCACATTGCTAACTCATAAAAACTAGTATTTAGTCACTTAGCCATAATACCAACTTACTCATAATTTGTAATATTTTTAAATTTAAGAATAAAATAAGTATGCCCGAAATGCCTAGCCATGCTAAGCGTTCTAGTGGTACACCACTGTAATCACAATTTTACTACTGTAAACCAAAACAATAACCAAATTTCTGTTAAACTCAGCAATTGTAATCCTTATAGAGAAAACTTTGAATTTGAATTTGAATTTGAACTGTTTTCATATACTTGGGAGTGACCGTGTCGGCGGATGGTTTATGAAGGAGAGGTTAATCATAGAATTGATGAGGGAAAAAAGGTGAGTGGTGCGTTGGGTATAGGTGGAGTCAAAAAAAACATTATCTATGGAGGCAAAGAAGGAATGTATGAAAGTATGTAGTTACCAACACTCTTATATGGATGTGAAGCTTGGGTGGTAAATGCAGCAGCGAAGGAGACGGTTGGAGGCAGTGGAGATGTCCTGTCTTAAGGGCAATGTGTGGTTGTAAATATTATGCCAGAAATTCGGGGGAGTGAGGTTATTATTAGAAGGTGTGGAGTTAATACAAGCATTAGTCAGAGGGCAGAAGAGGGGTTGTTGAGGTTGGTTTGGTCATTTAGAGAGAATGGATCAAAGTAGATGACAGGAGGAAGCATATAAATCTATAGGGGAAGGAAGAGGGGTAGGGTTCGTCTCGAAAGGGTTGGAAAGGAGGGGGTAAAGGAGGTTTTGTGCGGCGAACAGGGGCTTGGACTTACAGCAAGCGTGCATGAGCGTGTTTTAGGACAGGAGTGAATGGATAGAGAATGATACTTGGGACCTGACGATTGTTGGAGTGTGAGCAGGGTAATATTTAGTGAATGGATTCAGGGAAGGAACCGGTTTATTTTCATATAGTCGGACTTGAGTCCTGGAAATGGGAAGTACATCCTGCACTCTTTAAAGGAGGGGTTGGGATTATTGGCAGTTTGGCGGGATATGTTGTGTATCTTTATACGTATATGCTTCGAAGCGTTGTATTCTGAGCACTCTCTGCAAAGCAGTTTTTGGTTAATGGTGTGAGTGTGGTTGAAGCGTGTTGAAAGATGATGAAAAGTATTTCTTTTTGGGGTTTTCTTTCTTTTTTGGGTCACCTGCCTCCGGTGGGAGACGGCCCCCCCGACTTCGTTAAATATTTATATATATATATATATATATATATATATATATATATATTATATATTTTATATATAATATATATATATATATATATATATCTTAATAATGTGTGTGTGTGTCCACTCACCTAGATGTAGTTGCAGGGGTTCAAGTCAAAGCCTCCTGGCCCCATGTCTTCACTGTTCGCTACTGGGTCCTCGTCTGCCCTCCATGAGCTTCAATCATAAAACTCTTCTTAAATGTCCAAGCAGATCTTGTTTCACATGCGTTGTGCTGAAAAAGTAGTTTTCCTTTTTTATACTTATTTTCAAATATAAGAAAAGGGAGATCATAGTTTTTTTACCACGATTTTCAAATGTTAAAAAAAAGAAAAGTTATATACTTTTCTGCATACTTCAAATGTTGGAAAAAACGTAGATCTACGTTTGATTTTTTTTTCGACAGTTTAAGGGTTAAAGCTTGTGTATGGATCCTGACTCCATACATCACTTCTTAAACATAATCCACTTACTGACTCCTCTGTGACTGAAGAAGTTTTTCCCAACATCAGTGTGATTCATCACGAAGAAGTGTGTGTGTGTGTGTGTGTGTGTTGTGTGTGTGTGTGTGTACTCACCTAGGTTGTACTCACCTAGTTGAGGTGCGGGGGTCGAGTCCGAGCTCCTGGCCCCGCCTCTTCACTGATCGCTACTAGGTCACTCTCCCTTGAGCCGTGAGCTTTATTCATACCTCTGCTTCAGCTATGTATGGATCCTGCCTCCACTACATCGCTTCCAAACTATTCCCACTTACTGATACTCTGTGGCTGAAGAAATACTTCCTAACATCCCTGTGATTCATCTGTGTCTTTCAGATTCCAACTGTTGTCCCCTTGTTACTGTGTCCAATCTCTGGTACAACATGTCATTGTCCACCTTGTCAATTCCTCTCAAGTATTTTGTATGTCGTTATCATGTCCCCCCTAATCTCTCCTGTCCTCCAGTGTCGTCAGGTTGATATTCCTTAACCTGCTCCTCTGTAGGACATACCTCTTAGCTCTGGGGATTGTCTTGTGGCAAACCTTTGCACTTTCTCTAGTTTCTTCACGTGCTCTGGGTAGGTGTGTGGTTCCACAACTGGTGCCCGCATACTACAATATGGGCCTAACGTTACACGGTTGTACAGGGTCCTGAATGATTCCTTATTAAGATGTCGGAATGCTGTTCTGATTTAATTTTCTTAATAATTTGGGGCACTCACCCAATTGTTCAGGGGTTTAATCAAAGCCTCCTGGGCCCCATGTCTTCACGGTGCACTGGGTCCCTCTCCCCCATGGTTCTCATAAAACCTTCTTAATGCCCGATCTTGTTTTCACATGCGTTGTCTGAAAAAGATTTTCCTTTTTTATCTTATTTTAAAATAAAAAAAACAAGTTTTTTTACCCGTTTTCAAAAGTTAAAAAAAAAAAATTAAACTTTTCTATATTTTTTCATTTTTATTTCGGGCCCTTTTTCTTGGGGGTTTTGGTAAAATTTTCCCCAATTTTAAAATTTAAGGGTTATTTTCCCCCCTTTTTTCCAAAATTGGTTTTTTTTTTGGGGGGGGGAAAATTTGTGGATTTTTTTTTTTTTTTTTTTTCCCAAAGAGTTTGGGGTTTAAATAAAAAATTTTTTTTAAAATTTTTAAAAAATTTTAAAATTTTTTTTTGTTGGGGTTTTTTTTTTTTAATTAATTTTTAAATTTTTTTTTTAAAATTTTTTTTAAAAATTTTTTTTTTGGTGGGATCCCCCGGGGGCCCCCCGGGCCCGGGATTCCCTTTCCATGACTTTCATTGGGGATTGAACTCCAGACCCAATTGCTCCAGGTCTGAGCTGTCAGATCCTTTTGTGTTCTGTGGTTTTCGATGAGTGAATTTTTTTCCGTATTGAAAAGGGAACTGAGTTTATTCCTGTGTGTATGTGTGGGGTGTTTTTGTGTTGTGTGTTGTGTTGTGTGTGTGTGTGTTGTGTGTGTGTGTGTGTGTTTGTGTGTGGTATGTGTTTTTGTGTTGTGTGTGTGTGGTGTACTCACCTTTTGTACTCACCTATTTGTGGTTCCCAGGGGTCGAGCCCTTTAGCTCCTGGCCCCCCCTCTTCACCGGTTGCTACTAGCCCTCTCTCTCCCCGCTCCATGAGCTTTATCAAACCTCGTCTTAAAATGTTTTATGGTTTCCCTTTGCCTCCACTACGTCATTTTCTAGGCTATTCCACTGCCTTACAACTCTATGACTGAAGAAATACTTCCTACTATCTCTTGATCATTTGTGTCTTCAACTTCCAATTGTGGCCTCTTGTTTCTGTGTCCCTCCCTGGAACATCCTGTCTTTGTCCACCTTGTCTATTCCACGCAGTATTTTATTGGGGCGTTTCATGTCCCCCCCTGACCCTCCCCTTCCCCCAGTGCGTCCAAAGGGGGATTTTTCCCCTTTAACTTTCAGATAGGGGCATTTTCCCCCCAAACTCTGGAATAACCTTTTTGCAAAAAACCTTTTTTACTTTCTCTAGTTTCCCTTTACGTGCTTTATCAAGTGCGGGGGGTTTTTTTTTTCCCAAAAAGGTGCTTGGCCTTTTCCCAGTATGGGGCCCGACATTTAAAAAACCCCCTTTTAACAGTGCTTGAATGATTTTTTACAAAAGGGACGGGAAAGTTTTCCAGGTTTGGGCCCGGGGGCCCTATGCTGCAGAGTTATTTGTTTTATGTGTGCTTCCGGAAACTTTCTTTGGGGGTTTTAAAATCACCCCCCGAAAACTTTTCCCCCTTGGGGGGGGGTTTGGGAGTCTTTGGCCACCTAGCCTTAAAACTCTGTCCCGTGGGGGTTTTTGTGCCCTTCCCCCATCTTCAAAACTTTGATTTGGGAGGTTAAATTCGAGAAGCCCCCTTTTTTGGACCCGGTTCCAGTCCTTCCAGGGCTCTTTGAAGTCCTGCCTGGGGCCTCTTTAATTTAATTTCCCCCATTAACTTCCCCATCATCTGCAAACAGGGACATTTTTGATCTAACCCCCTTTCCCTTGTCGTTCAAAATTTACCCAAAAAAACATGGGCCAGGGGCCGACCCCGTGGGGCCCCGCTCGTCAAGGTGCCCACTGTGAACATCAAATTTTTTACCAGATGGGTTTTTGCCTTTCCCCGTCAGGTTTTTTTTGAACCATTGCAGTGCCCCCTTTCCCGTTATATGCGCCGATGCTCTAGTTTTTGCACTTTTCTCTTGTGAGGACTGTGTCAAAGGGGCCCTTTTTGCAGTCCAAGAAGATGCAATCAAAAACCCCCCCCTCTCCTCTTGTCTTTCTTCTCTTTTTTTATTTATAAAACTCCAGAAGGGTTTTTGACACAAGGGTTTTTTCCTTTTGTGAATCCTGCTGGGGTTGGGATTTTTTCTCCCGTTTTCCCTTTTTCCGGGGGCTCCCCCCACTCTCCCCCGAAAAATCTTCTTTCCCTAATTTTGCATACTATACACGTAAAAGGGCACAGGTTA
>NW_026477678.1:0-44359 GCF_026875155.1 Cherax quadricarinatus
GGGGGGGCTTTTCTTTTTTGTTTGTTTTTAGTGATTTTAATTTCTCACGGAAATTTGGGATGTTTTGTGAGGAAACCGTAATGGCCCCGTTTGTTATAGCGTCTTAATTTTTTTTACGAAAATTAAAAAAAATGTATTCCCCCATTTTCATCAAAGCAATGGTGCTAAGACAAGAAAAATTTGGTTAAGTAATAGATTGAATACCACCCCCAACTTTTTGGTCTGCAGTTGTGAATTGCGTGTATCCTGGTAGAGGGAGATATCATTGTGTTGTTAAGCCGGTCTCGTAAGAATAATGCAGAAGGGTGTCTTTAGTGTTAAAGGGTGCTAGGAGGCATGTAGTGTTTGCTTAAGGACCTGAGTTGTTTAAGTACTTGACTTTTAGCATTGTTTAGGATAGTGGTGGCTTGTGATCTTTGTTAAAGGCAGTTATTTTCCCAATAGGTTTTGATTGGGTGTCAGATTATGGAGGTTTAGATCAGGGTCAACTGTTCAATCATCTTCTTTTTTTAAATTTAGGTTTTTTATATCCGATTTGGGGTTTTAGTTTAGTACGAATCTGTAGTGGTAGGAATTTTTGGACAAGTATATAGCTAAGTATTTTTGTCATGTAGAGTATAGTCACTACTACACATAATGAAGTTGATTTGTCTATTGTTTGCTGGAATGAACTAAATACAACTGGTATAAAAGTAAATAAAAAAACAAATTAAAATAGAAAAAAATTCATTTGTAATTGCACAAGGGTCTAAAATGACTTTTTGGGGAGTCTATTTTTTTGAGCTAGAATGAGCTTATACAATTTTTTTTAATCTAATTATATAAAAATACAAATTAAAAAAGCACTAGCTCTCACTAGAAATTGCACTAGGGTCAAATTAAATTAAATTTGGTTTTGACATGTATTGAGTTAGAATACTTGGTACAACTAAATTTTTAATTAAATAAAAAAATGTTCAATGTTAAACGGTAGGGAGTTATTTCTTGAGTAGTTTTAGGTAGGTCGTTTTGAAAAAAGGACCAGCCTCGTATGGGCCAGTAGGCTTTCTGCAGTGTTCTACTTTCTTATGTTTTAATTTTATAAAAAGATGTTTACGTCAATGATCCCCTTACCAAAACAAGACAAAACCCTTTTGGGCTAAAAAAAATTACGAAATGCCCCAAAAATCCACCACGGAGGGATGGAAAAATAGCAGTTAGGAAAAGCCCACGGGGAAAGGGAGATATTTCTCTCTACAAAATGACCTTAAAAACATTCCCAATGGGCTGGACAAAACAAATCAAGTAAAGTGCAAAATTTAAAACCCATATCCCACCTTTTAGTGTTATTTGTCAAAATTGTGCCCCCCAAAAAATTCTAAACCCCAACTACTTTTGATTGTCATTGTTGTTTTCAACGCCCCTTCTCCCTCAAGTTTTAAATTGTTGGCAAAAAAGGTATAAAATACCGACAATGTGAAAGTTAAGACATTTTGGCAAACCCGGATATTTTTATTGTAGACGTTTCGCCACCCAGTGGCTTTATAAAACGATTCTAGGACAAATAGGAAACAGTAAAAACTAATAAAAAAAGATGAGTAATCAGCCCTCGGCCTTGGGTTAGTGTTCACAATTTCGTGGGGGAACACGTCAGGGAAATCTTTTTCAGGGGACAACTACAAGCCTTCTTCACGGCGCTGCAACTAACCCATCTCTTTGGGAAGGACCTACTTCCACGGGGGAATCCCCCCCTACCGGGCCCATGCCCTGTCGCTGCCCGTCCCTATCCCTACGCCTATTAATCGCCGTCTTCTTGCGTTTGCTTCAGATTCTCCTCCACCACGCTGTGAACACTAACCCCCAAGGCTGAGGGACTGATTACCTCATTTTTTGTTATAGTTTACGTTTTTCTTTTAGACCGGGAATCTGTATTGAAAACCATGGATGCCAAAAACCCCTAAAATAAAATAACCATTTTGCACATGTGTTTTTAATTTTCATATCAATTTTAATTGGTTTAATATCTAAGAATCTTTTCCCCTTTTTTTTACAACTTATACATCACTGTTCCATCTTATTTTATTATAAACTAACCAAACTTGCTTAAAAATAATTTCCCTCATTTTTAAAAAATACTAAATTTGCCAATTTTTTTTAAAATCCTATTTTTTGCCCAATTTTCCTTTAAACTAAATTTGAAAAACTTTTTGTAAACTTTTTTTATTGACCTTTTTACCCCATACTTTTTTAAACTATTTTTTTCAACAAAATTTTTATATTATCCTGTCTACTCTTACTAGAAAATTATAACCAAAGTCATTGCCATTTTCATTTTTATCTTTTTTTTATTATTCTTTTGCTACCTCATTTGTGTATTTTATCCTGTAAATTTAAATCTAATTATACTCAAATTTTCTTGTAAAAAATTAAAAAAGCCCTTTATGCAATTAAAATTGAAGTCTTGTTCCTTTTATTTATTATTAGATTAAAAACATTTTTTACTCTACTCATTCTAGCTCAAACATAGTCAATACCAAATTCACTATTTTTAACCATAGGCATTATTGGTGAGAGCCGGTGCTTTTTTTAATTTGTATTTTTATATTATTAGATTAAATTTCAGTTTACCAAGCTCTTTCTAACTCAATGCATAGTCAATACCAAAATTCACTTATTAGACCATAGTGCAATTACTAGGAGAGACTATCTATTTTTAATTTTTTTTTTATATAATTGATTAAACCTATTTTTAATAGCTATTTAGCTAAAAACATAGATCCACAAAAGTCAAATTAGACCTTAGTGCAATTACAAGTAGATTTGTTCTTTTTTTAATTTGTATTTTTAATTACTATTTTAACCTATTGTACTTTGTTCTTTCCAGCAAACACATAGCCAACACAATTTCATTAGGGTTAGTATGTATACCTACTGCCAAAAACTCAAAATAAACTTGTCCAAATTTCCCTACCATACGATATCGTACAAAACTAAACACACAATCAGGATATAAATAACCATAATTTTAAACCAGAAATGATTGAACACGTTGACCCTGATTAAACCTCCATAACTCCCCCAATAAAAACTTATTGGAAAATAACTGCCTTTATTACAAAGCATCACAACCCACCACATCCAAACAATGAAAAAAGTCTATCAGTATTTAACTAAAAACATCGGCCTTTAAAGCAAACACTAGTTGACCTCTTAGCATCCTTGAATCACTAAAACCCCCTTCCCCTCATATTCTTACTGAGACCTGGTTTAGGGACACAATAGATATCTCCCTTCTTCCGGATACAAGCAATTCACAACTGCAGACCAAACCAATTGGGGTGATTGCAATTATTACTCTAACCTTTTACTTTTTTTGCACCACTTGTTTTAGTGATGAATATGGGGAATACTTTTTTGCAAATTTTTTACTGAAAAAAACCCTTTAAGACCCCTATAACAATGGGTGCCATTTACCGGATCCCTCCACAAAACATCCCAAATTTCAGTGAAAAAATTAAAGTCACTAAAAAAAAAACAGAAAAATGGAATAAGCACCACCTTCCCTTTACTGGAGACTTCAACATCAACCCGGCTTACTAGATATCAGCCGTAACGGGTTTATCAACAATTGAAAACACACTTTCATACCAACAAAAACAAAACCCAACCGGGCTCAATGAACAAGTGAAACCCAAAAAAGACCAATATGGACCAAAATACTACCCCCAAAATGGGGATAATCACAGTAGCACTACAGACCCTACCCTCCTTCCCCCTGAAAAAACATTAGTAAACCACCCTTAATACAACAAAGCTCATTTAGACTCCATGACGAGCTTTGGGAAAGGAAATTTTCACAGCTACCTAGGACTGTTGACTGGCCTACAGAATTCCCCAAGGCCAAGGGTTATGACGGGACAGACTTTTTTTCTTAACAAATTTTACTTGACTATACAAAAAAAATTTGTCCTATAAAAACAAAAAGATCACAACAAAGGGCTTGGTTGCCCATGGCAACCAGCACCATTTGAAACCCATTGAAAAGAAACCCCAAATATGAAAACAATATAACGGGCTTAATACACAAAATTTTCAAAAAACACTTTTCATCACTCTCACCAAAGTAATAAAAAAGCCAAACAACTTCTATCCGTAATTCCAAACACTACAGGATGTAAAAAAAAACCGGGAAAACTCTCTTTAGATTTTAGGGACCCACAAAATGATAAAAACCGAATATTTTCCTAACAAAACCCAATGAAACACCACTAAATCCCACTGACACAGCTAACAAGATAAACGATTTTTCCAAAACCAAAAATCTAATCTCGCCATAAAATCCACAACCAATCCCCTTTCGGGGACTACCTAGAGGGGTTTCCCTAATTTCCCTTTTATCTTGCACCAACTGAGCCCCCGGGAAATCCCCCGGAATTTTAAACACTTAAAAAAACTCGGGGAAACTTCCATGTCCTACCCTTATGTACAAACGAGCGGCCCTGTCCTTTCCATGCTATTTCATTATTTTTTAAAAAGTCCTAGAGACTAGCACCTCCCGAAACTACCAAGATGGCAAGGGTTACACCATACAAAAGGCCGGGGGCCTGGGGCTAAAGCTCCCGCTTCACACACGGGGCCCGGTTCGATCCGGGGGGGTGGAAACATTCCAGTTTTCCTTTCCCTGTTGTCCCGTCAAACCCAAGAAATAGGTCGGGTGTTAGTCGACGGGGGGGGGTGCATCCTGGGGACAAATTAAGGACCCCAAAGGAAAAAAAGTTGACAGTCCTCGATACCACTGACTTTCTTGGGTTATCCCGGGTGGCTAACCCCCCGGGGTTAAAAAACCCAACGAAATTTTCTTATTTACAACTTTAAACAACTATAGGCCAATATCCAACTTTCCATTGCTTTTCCAAAATCTTGAGAAATCTGCAAGGGGAAAAGTTTTCATTTATAACGGTTCAAAAACATACCAACCCCCGCCAATTTGGAATCAGGAAAAAAAAAAAGCATAATGATGCAATAATAAAAAGCTAGATTTGTTTAACAGCATTGGAAAATAAGGGAAAATCCATAGGAATTTTTGACCCAAGAAAAGCTTTGACACAGTGACCACGCATCCTACTCCCAAACTTCATCATTACAGTTTTAGAGGCCATGCGTTGCTTATTTCAAATCTTACATTACTAAAGGGATCAGTATGTACCATTAAAGACACAGCATCAGCAACACGGCCACTTGATACTGGAGTTCCGCAGGGGGGTGTCCCTTTGGTCCCCGCCTTCCCCATATACATCAATGACCTTCCAAAAGTACCCAACCCTGAAACCCCTTTTTTTTTTGCTACGACACGATTTTGTCATTCTCACCCTAATCTTGCCACCCCAACACCATTGGGGAATGAGAGCTGTTAAAATATCGACTTGGGTGACCCCCCCCCCCAAAAAACTTACGCTTAACACAGACAAAACCTACTATTTATGTTTGGTTGCAGAGCAAGATCCAAATTTAAAATTAAGATTGACAACACTCTAATTACCAGAAATAATGGGGGCAAATTCCAGCTTTACCTTGAAAAACCTGAATTTCAGCACCCATATCCGCATATAACCAAAAAAAGTATCCAAAACGGTTGGTCCTCTCCAAGATACGATACTACGTGCCGCAAAAAGCCCTTCTCCACTATACCACTCACTTTCTTATCCAACCTCACCATTTCTATTTTTGCTTGGGGATCAACTGCAGCAAAAATACCCAAACCAAAAAATAACCCAAAAAAAGTGCAGTAAGATAATCACAAATCCCATCCTTGGCAACACACCCCCCCACTCTTCGTAGACCTAAACTTACTCCCCGTTCAGTACTCCCACTTACTACTCTTTCAATCTACTCTACAGGCCTTAAAATCTTACAACCTTGACCTAAAACGCTTTCTTTATAGTTGTACAGACCCCCAGGATAATTTCCAGACCAAAAACTCTACAATTTTTCCCTGTTTACTAAACCTTTACAAAAATTTAAAGTATGTCAAAGGCCCCCCAAAATCTGGAAACCCCCCTGAGAACTCAAACTGCAGCACATTCTTCCCTTCAAAACTGCCCTTAGAAAACATCTTATTCCCGAACACCCCCGCAACAACTACACAAAAACCACCTGGTGGTTTACATTTCACTCACTCATTTGACCATAAACAGAAATATTTAAATTTAATCTTAAAAAATGAAACCCGTGTACTCCAATACTGAAACTATTACGGCCAAAAAAAAAAGCATTTACATTGCAAATCACAAATAAATTTAGTCACTTAGCCATAATAAACCCCTTTCCTCATAATTTTAATATTTAAAAATTAAGAATAAAACTAACTCCCCCCCCTGCCCCAAAACTTCATGGCACCCCTGCCAGTAAGCGTTCTATGGGCACTTGTAATCACTATTTTACTACATTAAACCCCAAAAATAACCAAATTTCTGTAAAATCAGGGATTAATTTAAGAGAAAAACTTTGAATTTGAATTTTTTTAGGTAAACACAATGCAACGTTAGGTATCTTTATTTTGAAACGTTTCGCCTACACAGAGGCTTCTTCAATGAGTACAGAAAAGTTGATAGAAGCAGAAGAGATGTGAAGAAAGGTAAAAAATACGACAATATGAATTAAAACACATGTTCAACATCTGATATCTTTATTTAGACTTTCGCCATCCAGTGGCTTTAAACAAACAGATTCTAGGACACATAGGGAAACAGTAGAACTATATACAAAAGATGAGGGAATCAGTCCCTCACCTTGGGTTAGTGTTCACCATCGTGGGGGAGGGGAAAAATTTGGGTTTTTCCTCCACCACAGTCTTTCCTTTTTGTCCTAAATTTGATTGATAAAGCCATAGGGCAAAAGTCTACAATAAAGTTCCCGATGTTTCACATGTGTCTTAACTTTCATATTTTCGGTTTTTTTTTTCGCCAAATTGCAGACACGCAACATCATGGAATCTTGGGGCGAGGGCAACACAAGACTTCTTCACGGCGCTGTAACAACCCCTCTCTTTGGGAAGGGGCCTACTTCCACTGGGGAATTCCGCCTACCAGGACTGCCCCCGTCTGCTGCCCGTCCCTATCCATGGCGCCTATAAAAAGGACTTTTTGGTTTTCTCCAGATTCTCCCCACCCCATGCTGTGAACACAACTCCCCAAAGGGTAGGACTGATTACCTCACTTTTTTTATATAGTTTTACTGTCTTCCATTTTTTCCCAAACTTATTTATAAAGCCACAGATGGGGAAACCTACAATAAAGAACCAGATTTGCACATGGTTTTAACTTTCAATTAACACATGCAGCTAGGAGGATGGAAAGCATACCCTGATGGAAAACCCCAAACCCGCTCAAAAGTTCCAAGCTGCACTAACAAATGCAAGGAAAAAGAAAGGAAAATTAGGCAACAGGGAAAGGGGGAAAATTTTTAGTGGATTAAAAAGGGACACCCCTTTGAGTTTTGGGTTTTAAAGGTAAAATAAAAAACCAGGAAAAAGAGGCAATGTTTTCCCCCCTTTCCCCTTGAAAAAGCAAATGACCTCATAAATGACTGGTCCAAAACATCCGGGATAAAGCCTTTCCCTCTCAATTAGAAAAAAATTGAGAGTACTTTTGAAAAAATGTTGAAACTGATTAATTTTTTTGAGCCAAAATATTGATAGAGTGATTGCCTCTTTTCCCAGTATGAATTAGATAATGCATTTAACCAAAGGGCGATCAAACTGCTCCCAGAGGGGTGGTATAACTATGTATTTTCAGAACTCTAAGGCACGTGCCCGAAACCCTTTTGGCCTGTTAATCTCTTAAATTTAGGGGTTTTTTCCCACTTCCTGGACCAATAGTTCCCTTGTGCTATCCCAAAGCCCCAACAGCCTGATACATTAGGGGCCCATCCCTTTAAATATTTCTTTGTAAAACTTTTTTAAAAAAATGATGCTTAACGACTTACTACAAAATCAACACACCTTTCCCCCCCACCCTATAGGTTCATGAAAGGTTTTAAAAATTGAGAACTGAATTTCCCCCCCTTTCTCACGAACACCATAATTTTAACCACTTTTCTTATCTAAAATCTGCATTTTTTATTTCGAACAGAAAAGAACCGTTTTACTAATGAAAATAGCCAAAATGATTATTGGTGGTGATTACTATGCTGGATAATAGGATACCTTGTCATATTAGAGTATCCTCTGTCCTTTTCCAAGGCTTCAAAGTGATTCTTAAAGGAAATGTTTTAGGTACACCGCTGGGAGGAGTTTTCTTGTACCATGCTAGTTAATATTGCTTATGCTCCTCCTAATGCTCTAACTGCCTCACCTAAACATATAGCTATAGCGATGCTGATGATATAATGATCCATTCAACAGGGGCATAAGGAAGATGAAACCATTCTTATGAAGTTCAAGCAATTTGTAATCGACTAGGCCTCATATATCTTCCGCTAAAACAAAGATATTAACACCCCCCCCCCCCCCCCCCCCCCCCCTAGTTGACGACATCCCCCACCCATCTATTTGCAGGTGAAATCATTAGCTACGTTAATACTTAAAGATATCTTGGTGTCGATGTACCCTTTAACAAATCCCACTATACCACAACTAACAAGAAATGCAAGCTAGGCTAAATGCTCTCATAATGCTGTTGTCGGCTACAATCCCAACTATGGTGGACTAATAGTGAGAATGTGAGAAGGATGTACATAGCTATGTTTGGTCCTTAATTGATTATGCTGCTCCCATGTGATATTAGATGCCGAGGAAAGTTATCTCCGACACTTGGAGTTAATGCAAAATGAAGCTCTCAGGATTATCTTGCTGTCCCAGATCTACAAAAGTTCTTATCATGAGGAAGGTGCTTGTATTTTTTTTTATTTGTTCAGTGATAGGATTGTTGAAATAACACTGTACTCGGTATTAGAATGTTGAGAACGAACCAGACACTAGTCACAGTGAATCTTACCATGTGTCTAGAGGTAATGACACCACAGATTCTAAATGGATTGTGAAAACGTGCAATTGCATTAAGTTTATAACATACATGAACTGTATCTCTGTAGGCAACAAGAGCACTTCACCCCTCCATGGAAGAAGGTCTTTTAATATCACATACCTACAAAGTCCCTCCCGAGAAGCTCATTGCTTAGTAATCCCTTCCTTAAATCTCTTGTTAGAGCAATCTGCTCAAGAAGGAAATTTCTCACCTAGCCGGGTAGTATTAAGTTATCACAAGTTATATACACTGATGGATCTAAACAGGAATCTTCTGGCAGGGCTGCATCTGCTTTGTTCACACCTCCCTAGTTAAGATCGATAATCAATTTGCTTGAGTTAGGCATAAGAATTAACAACTGGGTAACCAATCCCAGCCATTATTGCAATCTAATGGCGCTAAAGCTAACCTATTGACCTGAGCTTGAATCTATAATCATTATGATTCTAGTCATCAAATGGACAGGCTCTTGATACATATAATGACTTCCAACACATGCTATTGGGGAAAGCTAGGTATTTAAGATACTCCAAATGAGGGATACACTGGAATTAATGTACCAATGCTAGGATCCCATCACACATTGAATTAATCCTTCATGATAAAGTTGATATGTTAGCCATGAAGAGTACCAGAAAGGAGAATGTAGAATGTAAACATTTGGTATACTGTGTCTTGCCATTAGGACATAATATTAGGATGAGAAAGTAAAATAATGAAAATGATTGTTATAGGAATGCAGTTGAAGCCTGTGTTGATTATAACACACTATGAAAACATGACGTAGAATAAGTATGTTTTTGGTGCAACACTGAATTGTGAACAGACATGACTGATGTGGTAGTGGCCAGGCTTAGGCTTGGTACAAGTACTGGACTATGTTGTTAGTGGCCCAGGCTTAGGCTTGGTTAAAGTCTTCTGGCAGTTTGGGAGACATACAGATGGATGATCAAAACTTAAATGTAAATTATGTGATCAGGATATGGTCACTGTCTTGAACACTATGTGCTTAATTGTCCACTTATTGAGGAATACAGAGACAGACAGTTTCTAATAACATATGTGATCATAGTCAGATATCTTATTAATGAAATAAGGATACCAGATATTTATAAAGCAAATTTCCTAAATTTAGCTGTAACAGATATCTGTGAACTATAGATTTGTAGATATAAATCCTTCATGTTTACTGTTAACCCTTTGGGGCCTAGTTCCTAGGCCTTTTGTGTATCCATATGCTCTCGCGCTACCGTCCGCAGGATGGATATGGGGTGCACAATAAACTAGCCACTTCGGTGGCAAAATCTCTGTGCACTTAAGGTGTGCATTTATCGTCGCCTGAAGTAAGAACAATTTATTATTTAACTGTTTATTAATTATATCATTATAAGCAGTCAATAATTTTGGTGTCTTGCAAGGCTCCAGGCGGACATCAACCAAATCTTTCAGTGGGCTGCAGAAAACAATATGAAGTTCAACGATGAGAAATTTCAATTACTCAGATATGGTAAACATGAGGAAATAAAATCTTCATCAGAGTACAAATACAAATTGGCACAAAATAGAGCGAAACACCAAACGTCAAAGACCTGGAGAGTGAATCATGTGGAGGATTCACACTTCAAGGACCATAAACATTGTATCAATCGCAATCTGCTAGAAAACATGACAGCTGGTTGCGACTATTGTGAACCTTCAAACTAGGGAGGCCAAGCCCATGATACATCTTCAGGTTCACTTGTCTATCTGAGGCTGGAATATTGCTGACACACTAACAGCACTTTCTTGGCAGGTAATTGCCGACTAGAATATGTACAGAGAAACTTTCACGGCAGCATATACGGATAGATAAAACACCTCATATTTCTGGAGGCGTTGAGGTTCATAACCTGTATTTCCCTGGGAACGCAGGAGGGAGAGATACAATGATTATATACACTGGTAAATCCTTGAGGGGACTAGTACTTGAACTCTGCACACTGAAAATCCTCACTACGAAAGCATATGACTTGGCAGACGATGCACCATCCCCATTGAAAAGTAGGGGTGTCACTAGCAGTTAGAGACCATACAATAAGTGTCAGGGGCCCGAAACTGTTCAACTGCCTCAGACACATAAGGGGGATTACCACAGGACCCTGGCAGGTCTTCAAGCTGGCAACTGGACAAGCTTCCTAAGTCTGTTTGATCAGGCCGGGCTGTGGCTCGTACGTTGGTTTGCGTGCAGCAAGCAGCAACGCCTGGTTGATCATGGCTCTGTTCCACAGGAGGACTGGTCACAGACCGGGCCGCGGGGGCGTTGACCCCCGGAACTCTCTCCAGGTAAACTCCAGGTAAACTCCAGTTCGCAGAGCTGGGCCCTTTAACTGTCCATACGCCATCCTATAATTAGTAAATAATTCTGGACGGTCAAGCTTCCACGGAAGTCGGACCCCAGTAAATGTCCAGATTCACATTTAACATCCTTCAGGTATTGTTCCTGAGTAAAGGAATCATTTGGACTTTCCTCATTTATATTAATCCCTATGCTGTCCAGCTCCCACAAATTAGACTGGTTCAACATCATTCTCGATAGAAGAATACTTGTACTGGGTTGACCTTTTATGAGTAAGACACCGTGACTGTTTTTACTACATCCTCTAGTACATTATTACTAGGCAGTTGTATGCACATATATTAATGGCCCGGACCAGTGTTGAGGAGAGTGGACGCACAGCATGGTTTTGGATTTAGTGCCCTTTATCTGTATTATTACATCAACACCGGCAAGGATTCCTGAGCTAGGCCACCATTATTGCCATTAACTGCCAATCTTTACTTCAGTCACTGTAGTGTCAAGTTATTAACATTATTCTTTATTGTCACCATTATTATAAGAATCACATACAACCCTGCACATTACTGTATGGTGCCTTCCACTTGTTGCATTGATAGCAACTGTTCAATTTGGTAGACAATCCTTTACATTATGATTGTTAGGACATCTGTTAATCTTTGCTGACTTTATAAATGGTTTACCCTACACTGAGGTACTTATTCCTATTACCTTGATAGCGAGGAAACCACTATTACTGATTCCTGTCACTTGATATGTGCCTATTTACTTTTAATTTTGATTATTACCACTGGGATTTATTTTTCCCTTTTTGAGACTTGACAGATACTTAAGATGTCATTTATGTGTTATATCCTTAGAACTTTTTGGCCTGATGGTAATGCAATTGAACAATTATTTCTTGCCGACCTAGTCTGATTCCTCCAGACGTACTCTGGAGGTTTTGGCAAAAACAACCACTTTGATTTCATAGGTTGATCAACTGCCTGGTTTACAACACCTGAATTTATTTCAAGCCTTATACTTTTACAAGTCACAGTTTTTCTTCAAGTCGTAATGTTGATTTATTAAAACTTTCATTTCCATTCCATCTGCACAATTCACAGACAGATCTCTCATTGTCTTTAAACCACAATTTGTACACTCAAATCTTCTCTCTAAAGCATCTAGATATAACTTTAATTCTCTTTGAGTCACAGGTTCTTTGAATCATTAATCCAAGCACTTGTATGCCTTCGTCACATGGCCTTTAATAGCTGGAATGATGCTTTCTTTACTCTAAAATTCACGGGACTTGTCAGCCACCTGAACTCCTCAGATCCAGTCCATGGTTAGAGAATTATTAATCACTGATTGTTCAATTAAGTAGGCGCCTTATAAGAAGTAATTTCTTGCACTTTACTCTTGTATAATTCTAGCCACACATGTGCTAGCAATTAACTGGGCTGATTATCATCCTCCACACGAATCGATTCAATTAATTTCGTGCACCCTACACCGACTTCTTCATCAGTCACTTTATTATTAAGTAATTAATCAATTAATTTTTTCATTGGATATCATCAGGTTCAGGAAGGAAACACCTGGTGTTACCTGGAGTGAGTTTGGGGGTCAAAAAGCCCACGCGGCCCGGTCTGTGACAGGGCATCCTGGTGGATCAGCGCCTGATTCAACCGGGCTGTTGCTGATGGCTTGCACGCAAACCAAGTACGAGCACAGCCCGGCGATGTTCAGAACTGAATTAGGTGCTTGTACTGTGACAGCTTGAAGTCTGCAGGGGTTGTTGTTAATCCCCCTTTAGGTGTGCTGGAGGCGTTTGAAACAGTCTCGGGCCCCTGACACTTATTGTATGGTCTCTTATCGTGCTTAGTGACACCCCTGCTTTTCTTGGGGGCATGGTGCTTCGTCTGACCAAGTCTTATGCTTTCGTTAGGGAGTGATTTTCTGTGCATGCAAGTTCGGTACTAGTCCCTCCAGGCAATTTCCAGGTGTATTATAATCATGTATCCTCCACTCCTGCGGTGCTGGGATTACAGGTTTAGAAACCTAAGCGCTCCCAGGAATTTGAGGGTGTTTTATCTCCGTTCTTGCGCGCCGTGAAAGGTTCTCTGTACATTTTCTAGGTCGCAATTTTCACCTGCCTTGTAAGGTTGCTGTAGAGTGGCAAGCAATATTCCAGCCTAGATAGAAACAAGTGACCTGAAGAGTGTCAGCATGGCTTGGCATCCTTGTTTTTGAAGGTTCTAATTATCCTCCTGTCATTTTTCTAGCAGGATGCGATTGATACATTTTATGGTCCTGAAGGTGATATACTCGACATAATCATCCTAGGTCTTTTGACGTTGGTGTTTCGTTCTATTTTGTGGCCAGAATTTGTTTTTGTACTCTGATGAAGATTTAATTTCCTCATGTTTACCTTATTGAGGTAATTGAATTTCTCATCGATTGTACTTCGTATTGTTTTTGCAGCCCACTGAAGATTTGGTTGAGGTCCGCCTGGAAGCCTTGCAGTGTCTCAATGGAAGACACTGTCATGCAGATACGGGTGGCATCTGCAAAGGATAAGACTCGGTGCTGTGGCTGACATCCTTGTCTATGTCGGATATGAGGATGAGGAAAAAGATGGGAGTAGTACTGTGCCTTGTGGAACCGAGCTTTTCACCGGTAGCTGCCTCGGACTTTTACTCTGTTGACGATCTCTCTGTGTTCTGTTAGTGAGGAAATTATAGATCCATCGACGGACCTTTTCTGTTATTCCTTATCTCCTCTTTCCCTTCTTTTTAGCGCGCATTTTGTGCGCTATTACGCCATAGGTCACACTTGTCGAAGGCTTTTGCAAATCTGTATATGTATTACATCTGCATTCTTTTTGTCTTCTAGTGCATTTAGGACCTTGTCGTAGTGATAGTGTTGTGTAAGACAGGTGCGACTTGTTCTAAACCCATGTTGCCCTGGGTTGTGTAAACTGATGGGTTTCTAGATGGAGTGGTGATCTTGCTTCTTAGGACCCTTTCAAAGATTTTTATGTATGGGCTGGTAGTGCTATGGTCTGTAGATCTTTGCTGTTGCTTTACTGCACCCTTTGTGGAGAGGGGCTATGTCTGTTGTTTTTAGTAACTGAGGGACGACCCCGTGTCCATGTCTCCCTCTCCATAGGATGGAAAAGGTGTGATAGGGGCTTCTTGCAGTTCTGATGAGACAGAGTTTCATGAGACTGGCCCTTGGGCAGAGTGCATGGGCAGGTATTTATCGCCTGTTCGAAGTATTTGGCGTAAGGATAACATAGGATAGGCTTGTGTTAGGTCATAAATTTTGTGGCTTCTATCATAAAAAAATTCATTTTGGTTTCGACTCTCAGTATGGTGTTAGCGGCTTGCTATATACTGAGTATATTGGGGGACTTGAGTAGCACCCACTCATTTCCTTGATGTGATCTGTGAGGATCCCCATCTTGTTTAAGTAGGGGCCCAATACTGGACGTTGTTCTCGATTTTGATTGGGATAGGAGAAGAAATACTTTGGGGTTCTTTCGATTTCATTTTATGGCTTTATGTTCTTCCCGCGATTCCTGACTCCTTAAAAGGATTTCTTTTAGCTTATGATTCGATGCTTGCTATTTCTCTGACCAGTTCTCCCTGCGCACTTCAGATATATTGACTCTTTTAGCCGCTTGTTATTCTTTTCCGTCGGCCTGTAAAGGAGGCCTGTCTTTTCTGTTTACATTATCATCATTTTCTTAGAGGGAAAAGCTTGTGCATTTTACATCGAGTGCACCGAGTTAATCTGTTCTTAGGCATTAAGTGTGGTATGTGCTTGCGTAGTATATCTTCCCAGTTATATCGGTTAGGACTTGGTTTCTTGGTCCCAACTTTTATTGGTTTTTTTATTGAAGTTGATTTGGTGAATGATCCCTCGTGCTGTATCATTTTGTCGGTCTGGGGACTACACGCATACATGTACTGAACCTCAATTATGTTGTGATCGGAGTTTATTGTTTTTGATATGGTGACATTTCTTATCTGATCTTCAATGTTAGTGAAGATGAGGTTCTAGTGTTTTCTCCAGTCTTGTAGGCTCTATTATTTGCGGGTTTAAATTGATTTTGTGCAGAGATTTAAAAGCTGTTTGTGTGTGGGAGTTTTCATCAGAGGGCTTCATCCTGGTGTTATTACTGCTAAAAAATATTATTTGCTATTTCTCCATTTTAGGTGCCTTAAGGTTGAAATCCCCGCAGGAGCCAAGCATGTTGGGTGCAGGAGCTGGAAGATTTTTCCAGACAGTGGTTCAATTTTAAAGGAGCTGTTCTGGAATTGCTGGGATGTTGGCTCCGGAGGCTTGTAGACTACCACCAATGGACTAGGGTTTTGGTTCTCTCGATATGGAAAATTTTTCTAGGGTCGTCTAACCAGTTACGTCCCTCAACATTACATGCCATACGAGTAAAATCTTCATGGGAGACAAGAAATCTATATTGTTTACAACGTAGTCACCCCGCGTAGACATGTGAGAAAACTTAACCACCTCTGGTAAGAGAGAGAGATTTTTTCGTTCGGATTTTTAACCCCGGAGGGTTAGCCACCCAGTATAACCCAAGAAAGTCAGTGCGTCATCGAGGACTGTCTAACTTATTTCCATTGGGGTCCTTAATCTTGTCCCCCAGGATGCGACCCACACCAGTCGACTAACACCCAGGTACCTATTTGCTGCTAGGTGAACAGGACAACAGGTGTAAGGAAACGTGTCGAAATGTTTCCACCCGCCGGGAATCGAACCCGGGCCTTCCATGTGTGAAGCGGGAGCTTTAGCCACCAGGCCACCGGGCCACTGTAGGTGGCCATTCGACACTCACAATTTTATCCATATCTATCCGAGACCAGTATAAATTGGATACCACCCACAAGTACGGTGCTACTATTTAATTCAAAGTTTATTCTCTATAAGGATTACAATGCTGAGTTTACAGAATTTGGTTATTGATTTTTTAGATTTTGATTTAGATTTTGCCACCGAAGTGGCTAGTTTATTGTGCACCCCATATCCATCCTGTGGACGGTAGCGCGAGAGCATATGGATACACAAAAGGCCTAGGAACTAGGCCCCAAAGGGTTAACAGGAATACATATGGATTTATATCTGCATATTTATAGTTCACTTATCTGTTACAAGCAAATTTAGGAAATTTGCTTAGTATTTCTGGTATTTATTTTCATTATTAAGATAATCATGACATGTCACATAGGTTTTTTTATTACTGTTGTCTCTGTATTCCTCAATGAGTGGACAATTTGGTTATTTTATTGTTTTACATGTCGTAAAATATAATTACAATCTACTGAATGTACAGCAATGCATGCAACCTTATGACCTGTCTTTGTAATACTCATTGTGCTTAATAGTTATCTTGTTTACAATTAATGTTTTATCACTGATTTCATCATTGCTTAGTTAATCTTAAGTTAATTTTAAGCAGCCCCGTAATGATATGCATATATGTGGCTTTGCATGCGGCTCTTACCTGTATTTTTTTGTGCCTCTGTTTGTATGCTAAATTACTAAATAATTAAATAAATGAATGAAACAGAGTGTACCACTGAACACCTAGCATGGCCTAGGCATTTCGGGCAGACTTAAATTAAATCTTAAGTTTTAAAATATTACAAATTATGACGGTAATAGTGGTATTATGGCTAAGTGACTAAATACTTAGTTTGTGTAGTTTTAGCAATCGTGAATGCCTTTTGTTTTGGACACTTACATATGTCATCAGCAAATAATAATCATATAATGATGGGGTGGTAGGCATGGCATTTAGTAAGGCATTAATCAATATGTTGAAATGGGTGGGACTAAGCACACCTCCCTGTGGGGTTCCTAATTCAAAATCTTTATTTTACACTTCTATGCCCCGGGAAACAACACAGACGACTTTCTGTTGGACGGGTAACCTTTAATCCAGCGGAGAAGCCATCCTCCCAACATCCATTCTGGCAAAGTTCACTAATGATTACATGTCTGTTGGCTACATAAAAAGCAGATTTAAGGTCAAGGAAAACGTAGTGTAATGAGCTATCAGTGGCAGAGTGAGAAAGGTGGAAAATGCAATGATGCACACTCCTTCCATGCATGAAGCCATGCAACCGGGGTGACAAAATTCCTTAATTCTGTGCATAAGACGATTAAGAATCACCCTTTTCAAATGTTTTAACACAAGCAGCTAGTAAGGGATATTGGGGCGAAATGAGTTTGTTGATTGGGCTTTGGAAGGGGAAAAATGAGGCATTGGTCCATGATTTAGGGAGCTCCCCAGTTACATAACTCATGTTATATAATTCAAGTAAAGGATTCCCTGGTCCCTCGACACAGCAATCGAGTATGTTGTAAGTAATACCATCCTCACCAGGCGACGTGGAGTTCCCCTTAGTTAGTGCTGCATCAAGTTCATAATTAGTGAAAGGAATGTTGCAGTCATCTGCCTTGCTGAGCATAAAGCAAACAATTCTCTCCCTTGCATCATATTTGTCCTTTAAATTTCGCCTGTGATGGTACTGGAAGACTGTCTTTAGCTAGATGTACAGCCCAAGCACTGACTAACTCATTCGCCCTATCAAGGGATGAGGTGCGCGATCTGCCCAGTTCGGGTACCCTTAATTCTATTTATGTCCCCCCCATGCCCGGCAAAGTGGGGTGTGACATTGAGACCATTGACAAATTGTTCCCAGTCTGTTTGCCGCAGCTCTGTCATACGCTCCTGGCAGCAGCAAGGGCAGTTGAAAGAGGCTCAGCATTTCAGGGGTACGATGGTTTCTATAGGCTAGGCCCCTAGTCTGCGAGCAGTATGTTTCAATGTTCGAAGTTTAGAATCATTGTAATAGGTATGATTTTTATAAGACTTATGATTATTATGGAAGTCATTTGGATTTAGAGTAGTAGGAGGTTTCAGAGGCGGCTCTAAGAAGTTCTGAATATGCCCACAAGGCATTTTTAAAAAAGTCTCGACAGAGGTACACTCATAGGAATTAAAACCAGTCAGTCACATTTGCAACAAAGTCATCATGTTGTTTCAGGGGAAACATTAAGACGTTTCCGTTTGAATACCCCACCAGGAGAATAGTTTTAAACCAATATCTAGAGAGGTTAGCCTTGGGAAATGATCAGACGCTATATCTGTTACAATGGAAGACTCACAGCGGGCAGAAGTAATGTTGAAGCCCAGGCACAGATAAAAGGATGCCTCCATAGATATGTGTGGGTTCAAGGTCACCTACAATTTGCACATTATCATGACTGTTTAAGAGTGACAACATTTGATTGCCATTACGATTACCAAACTGAGAGTTTCCAATGCTTTTGTGTCTTGCATTTAATTTCACCAATAATGAGAGTATGTTCAGAACTGAGCACAAGTTGGGAGCCCCAAAGTAATTAAACTTATCAGCGGAGCGTACAAGTTAAATATTTGAGAGCAGAGTTCACAAATATAAATCCTAACACCGTGATATTGTAGCCCCTCTGTTTTCTTATGTGCAAGAAGTTGATGGGGAAGTGATTTTTTAATATATAGAACACAAGAATTAGTAGATTTGAGGTTATATGCAACAAACGATGGCAATTTAGGGGGTTGGGATTTTTCAGGGACTCTGCACTCTTGTAGACACACAATATCAATGGATTCAGTGGTTACTTTATGATGCAGGTCAGAAAATCTTTTTCTAAGTGACGCAATATTCCAACTTAAAATGGATAGTTTATACGAGTTTGGTTCCATTATAAAAGTCCAGGGATAGTATTCAATTTCTCAGCAAAATGAAAAAACTTACTAAATAACAAACAGACATAATCAATATCAATATCATCAGTATTATCCTTATCCATGAGTCTCCTAAGTGCACTTCCATTAGTGAGACCTCTTGGGATAATGAGAACCTTCAAAACTAGGGAGGCCAAGCCCATGATGACACTCTTCAGGTCACTTGTTCTATCTAGGCTGGAATATTGCTGCACTCTAACAGCACCTTTCAAGGCAGGTGAAATTGCCGACCTAGAAAATGTACAGAGAACTTTCACGGCGCGCATAACGGAGATAAAACACCTCAATTACTGGGAGCGCTTGAGGTTTCTAAACCTGTATTCCCTGGAACGCAGGAGGGAGAGATACATGATTATATACACCTGGAAAATCCTAGAGGGACTAGTACCGAACTTGCACACGAAAATCACTCACTAACGAAAGCAAAAGACTTGGCAGACGATGCACCATCCCCCCAATGAAAGCAGGGGTGTCACTAGCACGTTAAAGAACCATACAATAAGTGTCAGGGGCCCGAGACTGTTAAAAACTGCCTCCCACACACAAAAGGGGGATTCCCAAAACAGACCCCTGGCAGTCTTCAAGCTGGCACTGGACAAGCACCTAAAGTCAGTTCCTGATCAGCCGGGCTGTGGCTCGTACGTTGGTTTGCGTGCAGCCAGCAGCAACAGCCTGGTTGATCAGGCGCTGATCCACCAGGAGGCCTGGTCACAGACCGGGCCGCGCGGGCGTTGACCCCCGAAACTCTTCCAGGTAAACTCCAGGAAAAACAGAGGTCACTGCGCTCTTTGTCTGTGAATGTATGGAAGGTGACACTATCCCTCGCACTCAACTCTCCGCTTTTATTACACTCATCACTATCATCACATGTATCACTTCCCTCATCATTATGACCAGTGATACATACACCATTATCAACAACTGGGTCATCTCCACACTCAGTATCTATCAATACATTACCTCATCAGGTTGACTATCATGATGGCCTTCACTGCCCTTATCATCTTCACTGTGATTGTAAACACCACTATCAGATTCATCGTTTTTGTAATTATTAACACCACTGCAATCATCGGCTTGTTCATCATCACCACACTCATTTTCATAATGGCTGACTATCTGTGGGTTGATGTACTCATTTG
The DNA here is from genome assembly GCF_026875155.1 of Cherax quadricarinatus. NCBI lineage: Eukaryota > Metazoa > Arthropoda > Malacostraca > Decapoda > Parastacidae > Cherax > Cherax quadricarinatus. The sequence goes on from NW_026477678.1 coordinate 20,287, forward strand.
CAACCTCTGTAAGTTTTTCCTCGTGGTGCTCAAGTTGTTGTTTAAAAACCCCATTGTTGCTTCTCTGTACTGTTATGCGCAGCTGCATGTTGTGCACCACCCCAGCAAGACTAGCGTCATCAGGAAGTATGAAGTCCCGATCAGCTGAGTCAGGTGGCTGACTGACAGCTGACTCAGCCAGACAGATGGTGTCAACACCAGCAGCATTACTAGTGTTGATAGCAGACGTGATCGTGCTCTGTTGATGTACTCCCAGAGTGACTCGCTCAACCATATTGTCTGAGTTCAGGCATGGGTCAGTATTCAGACATGAAGTACCTGGTGGGCCTATTGCCTCATCATGGGGGTGATGGGTGAGGCGGGAGCTCTGCGGCTGGCGATGTGGGCAGCTATCGCTCTGCAGTCAGCATGAGCAGCTGTGACTCCTGGAGTCCCTTTCAATTGATACATTCTAATGCAACGGTCTGGTGTTCTTGATCAAATCATAGCACTGGTGAGAAGGATGGGCCTTGGCACACACTGCACACCAGTGTGACTTACTAAAGCATTTAAAAGCAACGTGACCCCAGCGCTGACACTTGTAGCATCTAAAGGTGAGGTGGTTTGTACAAAAGCTATTTTGTAACCCCTGTTAAAGCGCTGCACGAGAGTAGATATATGATGTGGATCCCTTGACCAATCCACTCAGGCCAATATCAGATCATTTGGAAGTCGACGAGGGTTTGCAACTTGATCTGACAACAGGAATTTAGGATCCATGTACTTATTGACATTTTGGATAAAATAAGTACTTTAGGTGATCTTGGTGGGGCAGCTTGGAGTTGGATGTTAGCATATTTATGAGTAAGAAGTTTTTCTATTGAATGTTGGGTCGTTAGAACAAAAACTTTAAATTTTCCTCGTCATGACGAAAAAGCGAATCCCAAGGTTTTTTTTTTTGGGTTTTTCTAATGAACCCTTTGTAAAACCATCTAAACTTTGACCTCAAACTCAGTGTTAGCAGGGAAATCAAGCCTAACCGTTCTGCAATGGTTTTTGTTGCTCTTGTTGTTTCTTGCAGCAAGTCTCCTTTGAAATCCTTTTCTTTTTTTTAAAAACTCCCTTACTTCTAAAACGTACGAATTCGCCTTCACCATCATTTACTTCGTTTACATCCATAGGTCACTTCTAGTTCAGCTGCTTGAGGTGGAAGAGTTAGTCTGTTACTTTTGGGTCAGTGAAACCGCCTTTATTCCATAAGAGAGAAGGGAAAAGGAAGGGATATTCACCTCGCTAGACACAGGCAATATGGGTGTAGTGGCCTGCGGGTTGCAGTGCGATTTTCAAGGTCACTCACTGGGCCCACAGTCGTCTCGAGAGTTACCAACACTGTACTACTTGTTAAAATTTCTCCAAACCCGCAGCACTTAACACATCTTTGCACACGTGTCTTGGAATGACAGACAAATTTTCACTACTTAAGAACTAGTTCTCACAACACCGAAAGGGACGCCGGGAAAACTGTAGAAACGTTCACAAAGGCATTCTGTAACTTGGGCCTTTACTGGCTGGCTTGGAGCGCTGTTTAGCCCGGATCAGCTAAACTCGCCCCTTTTCCATATGTAGATAATGGCGACGATTAAGGGATACCGGTGAATAGGAAAGTCGAGGAAGGGACATTCACCTCACTAGAACACACGCAGTATGGGTGTAGTGGGATGCGGGTCCCTTTTAGTGCCATTTTTAAGGTCACCCAGCAGGCCAGACATTCCTCACTCATTTTAAGCCTACGTAGGTACTGATGGTAGCACAATTGCCTAAGTCAGTGAAATCCACTCGTGCAAAAAGTTACAACAAATCTGCAGCACTTAACACTACTAGCACAAACTTACAATGTTTATAGGTGAACCCTGCATGTTCCCCCCTTAAAAATTAGTACTGCAATGCTCGTTAAATTGTTCTTAACTAAGCCACTGCAGGAAACACTGGTATGCCAGCAGCACTGTAGAACGTATACCCTAGACATGCTGGGCCTTCAAATGCTGCTTTCAAGCCTGCTTGAATGTGCTTTTTAAGCCCGTGTCAACCAACAGGATATTTGCTTTTAGCAGGCAGGTAGGCACACAGAGACATATTCGTAAGATGAGTGGAGTGCGGCACGGAGGACTGACACGGGCACTCAAGCATTTATGTGGTCTGGCAAAAACCGCCTCTAGACCCCTAAATAAATAGAGGCGAATGCCTGAGTTCCAAATCGAGGAAAAGGGGGGAGACAGGCGAGGTGGAGTGAAGGTGTAGCCTCCTACGCCACTTCAAATCAACATGTTTTGTTTTTCACTAGGTATATCACTAGTCACAGTTCACACATAAGAGTTCCAGCAGCAAATTTAGCTGCGCTCCAACGATATTTGTTGCATGATGAGTTATCAGTCGGGTGAATAAGCATTTTGAAAATAGAAGGCCTAGGACTTCACTCAACACACACGTCCTCTTCCCCTCAACCACTCAGGCCTAACTGCCACTCCAGGAATCACTGGATTTGGTGTACGATTTCTGCCATTTCCTGCCAGTTTTTTTTTTCCTTCCTGGCACTAAAAAACCTCCCTCTTGAGTGGCTGTGGCTACCCAGGTTTTTTCCCCTGGCCTGGATGTTTTGTATCTTTTGTCCCCTTTTTGATGGTATGCCTGGCAATTTAAGTTATAGCACCGTCTTTCCTGTACTGAAGAGGGACACAGTTCAGGGTGAAAAACTTACAGGAAGGGAGTTGCATTTTCCTGTTGTCATATGGGCATGGCATTTTCTAGGGTGGTCATAGTTGCACGTCCCATCTGTTTTTCCAGATTTCCCATGCCAGCAGATACCGAGTGCATAATATGTGCACAGGCTTGGGTTTCCGTTTGCCTTGGGTTTCTGTGACTGTATTCCCGTTGGTGCAAAGTTTCCCGTCTTACTTCTAACCCCCCAGCATCAACAATGGAGCTCCCACCAGTTGTTTTTGGTAATATATCCTTTACTATTGCTAGTGGAGTCCTCTTGTTTGCTATTTCCTTTGGTATTTCTAGTTTGCAATATTGGTTTTATCTTATCTTTGACTACACTTGTTTCCCTACTATGGCTCCTGTCCCCTATGAGGTCATTTATATGTATTCCTTCCTGCGTATAATTCCCGACTACCTGGACAAATCTCCAGCTTCACCATTACTTTCTCCAGGACAGCATCTCCAGCTTCACCATTACTGTCTCCCAGGACAGCACCTCCAGCTTCACCATTACTGTCTCCCGGACAGCACCTCCAGCTTCACCATTACCCGTCTCCCAGGGCAGCACTATCAGCCCCCCATTTACTGACTACCAGGACATCATCTCCACCTTACAGTTTGTGACTACATGGCCAGACAAGGGCAGTACCATTCAGCCCAGACTTTTTTGTTCCCATCTGTTGTAGAAGCTTCCAGGGTTTTTTATGAAAAGCAGCTTTGATGTTGACCTCTTTTAATACCCTTTTGATTTTAGTCCACAGATTTATCTCATTTGGGCATACCCAAAAACACTTCTCTGTTTTAATACTGCTTGTAGCTAGTTCTTGGATATCTGCACAAGGGGCGTGACACCAATTTCCACAAAAATGACAATTATGCATGTGGAAGCCCGGTTTTTGACTGACCACAGACTACACACAGCTTCATAATGATTTGAATGGGTTTATTTTCTGCAATTCTACTAAGCAACCTCTTGAATATTCTATTAATAACCTGCTAGGTAGTGCACAGCGAAACCGTTTGAAACCCGTCCAGGGTTCGGACCCAGTCAAAAGGGTTCGGACCAGTCAAGGTTCGGACCAGTCAAGGGTTCGGACCAGTCTATCTGATCTGATCAGTGGGTCACTTTTTTTAAACCGTACTGGGCGGTGATTTGAGCTAACACATGAAGGATCTACTGGAAAATTATCTACCCGAGTAATTGTGATTTGATTGATAAAAAGTATAATTGCGTGTTGAAGAGCCGGTGACTGCTGGCAACTCCTACAGTGACGAACGGTCGACCTCAACCCTTGTTTATCAATCGCTGTATCAGCTTTTCTATTTTTTTTTTTTTCCCTCTCCACCACAATAAATGCTATATTATCACTATAGTTTTACTGGTGGAAATTTTGGGAGGAAGGACGCTTTTTCTGTAGTAATAATTGCTTCTCGTTGTGTATATTGCGACCGCTGGTAACTACAGGTTATATGAAATTCACAGTGGCCTGGTGGCTAAAGCTCCCGCTTCACACACGGAGGGCCCGGGTTCGATTCCCGGCGGGTGGAAACATTTCGACACGTTCCTTACACCTGTTGTCCTGTTCACCTAGCAGCAAATAGGTACCTGGGTGTTAGTCGACTGGTGTGGGTCGCATCCTGGGGGACAAGATTAAGGACCCCAATGGAAATAAGTTAGAACATCCTCAATGACGCACATGACTTTCTTGGGTTACTCCGGGGTTTAAAAATCCGAACGAAATCTTATCTTATCTTACGTCTGGTATTTCAAGAAAAAAGAAACTAATGAAAGTCACTCCACTCCACTAAGTACCATTATAATACTGGTTAGTTGCTACTACAAACTCTGTATTCTACTATTCACTGGAAACAACTAGATTATATGCGAGTACACTAGCAAGCCAGGAAGATTATTAAAAACAGCTGACCTGTGGTAAGTTTCTGGCGACTTCTGGCACCTGCCTCTATAGGCTTATCACTTCATTTACAAATTAAACTGTTTTCAATGGACACTTTAGCCTTTATCATCAATATACTAGGGAGCCACTGTAGTATACACTTTTACACTATGTATACTCAATGTTTTCAGGGAGACTTTCTTTTCCTCTGACACAAAGTTCAATTATATTATTTTTTTCACACGGGACACAGGCCTATGATTCCCCTCTGGCAGTAAACTCTGCTAGTTAGTCCCACACTAAATTCTCCTTTTTTGCCCTCAGTATATAATGGTTCCGGGCGCTATAGGGATGTATGTATAGGTTATGATGACACAAATTAAAGTTCTGCACGTAGAGCGAACGTGAAACACCAGAAACCCGGAGCACAACGGGGCACGTGAAAACTGTCACCTGGGGTGAAGCCCTGCACAACTTAGTTCTCTTAGTCGTTCTTAGTATTGGCGACAAAGTCTTGTTACAACAGGTCCAAGTAGTGGAAACCCTCAAAACCTAGATACCTGTATCTGCTTACATACTCTAGAAGAGACCCATCATGCAATTGGATCTGACGAACTGTGCCTCTCTGTCGAGGGGGACGCCTATTGAGTATCTTTGTTTTATCAGTAGAGATTATTAAAACCCCCGGTCTGACCCCGAGGCTAGTACATGATTAAGAATGTTTTGGGTGTTGGAGAAAACCGGTGGTGTGAATCATTATATCATCAGCAAACTAATCACATAATGATGGGGCTGACTAGGCATAGCATTAAGTAATGCATTAATTAGAATATGACAGTGTGGGACTGAGCACACCTCCCTGTGGGGGGTTTTAATTCAAAGTCTTTAGTTACACTTCTATGTCCCTGGAACAACACAGACAATTTTCTGTTGGACAGGTAGCCTTTAATCCAGCGGAGAAGCCATCCTCCAACATCCATTCTGGCAAGTTCACTAATGATTACATGTCGGTTGGCTACATCAAAAGCGGATTAAGGTCAAGGAAGGGAGTGTATGAGCTGTCAGTGTGCAGGGTGAGAAAGGTGGCTATGCAATGATGCATGCTCCTTCCATGCATGAAACCATGTAACCGGGGAGACAAAAATTGTTTGATTCTGTACATGAGACGATTAAGAATAATTCTCTCAAATGTTTTAAACAAGCAGCTAGTAAGAGATATTGGGCGAAATGCATTTTGTTGATTGGGCTTAGGAATTGGATGATTGAGGCTGTTGGTCCAGATTGAGGGGCTCCCCAGTTACATACTCATGTTATATAATTCAAGTAATGGATTACCTGGTACTCGACACAGCAATCTGAGTATGTTTAAGTAATACCATCCTCACCAGGCGACGTGGAGTTGCCCTTAGTTTAGTGCTGCATAAAGTAATTAGTGAAAGGAATGTTGCAATCATCTGCCTTGCTGAGCATAAAGCAAACAAGTCTCTCCCTTGCATTATATTTTTTCTTTTAAATTTTGCCTGTGTGGGACTGGGGAAGATTGTCATAGATAGATGTAGCAGCCCAAGCACTGATAACCTCATTCGCCCTATGTAAGGGATGAGGGTGTGCGATCTGCCCAGTTTGTTACCCTTAATTCTATTTATGTCCTCCAAGCCCGGCTAAGTGGGGTGTGAGCATTAGACGTTGACAAATTTTTTTCCCCGTCTGTTTGCCGCAGCTCTGTCATTACGCTCTCTGGGGAGCAGCAAGGGCAGTTTGGAAGAGCCTCAGAATTCCAGGGGTACGATGTTTTCTTTTAGGCTAGGCCTAGTCTGCGAGCAGTACGTTTCAGTGTACGAAGTTTAGAATCATTGTAATAAGTATGGTTTTTGAAGGAGGTATGATTATTATGGAAGTTTGTTGGCTTTAGAGTACCAAGAGGTTTCAAATGGCGGCTCTAAGTAGTTCTGAATACTGCTCACAAGATCATTGTTAAAGGTCTCTACAGAGGAACACTCATAGGAATTTACCAGTCAGTTTACTGTGCAACAAAGTCATCATGCTGATCAGTGGGAACATTTAAAACGTTTCGTATTGAAAATCCCACAGAGAAGGTAGTATTACAAATATCTAGTGAGGGTCCCTTAGGGAGAATGATCAGGACGCCTATATCCTGTTACAATGGAAGACTCACAGGTGGCAGAAGTATTGTTGAAGACCAGGCATCTGATCAAAGGGACCGCCCAATAGATTTGTGTGGGTTCAAGATTTTTCACCTACAATTTAGGGACCATTATCTGGACTGTTTTAAAGAGTGGACAACAATTGATTACCCACTTTATGATTACCAAACTGTGAGTTTTCCAATGCTTTTGTGGTCTCGCATTTAATCGCCAATAATATGAGTAGGCTCAAGAATGAGCACAAGTGGGAGTCCAAGTAATTAATTTATCAGAGAGCATACAGTAATTTGTGAGAGCAGAGTTCACATATATATATCCTCAACACCGTGATATTGTAGCCCTCTGTTTTTTGCTTGTGCAAGAAGTTGATGTGGGAAGATTTTTTTTAATATTAGAACACATATGGAGTTAGTAGATTTGAGGTTATATGCCAACAAATCGATGGTAATTTAAGGGGTTGGGATTTTTTCAGGGAACTTCTGCACTCTTGTAAGCACACATCATCAATGGGTTCGGTGGTTTTATTTATGATGAACGGTCAGGAAGTCTTTTCTAGTTGATGCAATATTCCGTTATTATAGAAAGTTTTATGCGGAGTTTGTTCCATTATAGTAGTCCTGGATCATTCTTGAGTTTCTCAGCATAATGAAAAAAAATGTTCATATAATATGCAACCTTATCAATGTCAATAGCGTACCCTTGTCCATGACGTTTTAAAAATGCACTTCCGTTGTAAGTCCTTGTGTGGGAGTCTTTGTAAACCCCAGAGCATGAGCCGTTTATGTTGAATGTATGAATAGGTTGACACCACCATTACATTCCCACATCCACTAACATTACACGCAACACTTAAAACTTCATCACCAGCGCCACTACCAACATTGTGTTCATTACATTTATCACAGAATTGTATTAACATTAATGTCTATGTGACTAAACTCATCCCTCTTCACCCCCATTATATTAGTCATCACTATTACTAACATTTATAGACACCACGGCTCTCATCACACTCTTCACCACCACTTATATTACGCTCATCACTATTAATAAAATTATTAGATATGGAAAAATTTCTTCTAGGGTGCGTAACTGTATGTTTACCGTAGTCACCCCGTTAGTGTATACATGCTGAGAAAATTAACCACCCCTGGTCACGCCAAGTGGGTCACCTTCGACCTCACAATCTTATCCATTTCTATCCGAGGAGACCAGTTTTGGATTGATGCACCCACAAGTACGGTGCTACTAATTATTTGTGGACTGTATAGATTATATTAGTTAGCTGAATGAAGGGGAGGGGGTTGGTAGGGATACACCTGGATTACATCCACCAGGAAAATCTATTGGTACATAATCTTCACCTCTTAACAGATGTTCTATGGTGGTCACTTGATGTAGCTGGATCACTCATAACCTATCTAATTACAACATACACAACTGGCCAGACTAAGGTTGCTATAACTAGAAGGGTTACTTAACTGTGGGTGATTGATTATCCTCATTTCTTGATTCACCATCTCATTTTCGATGTCCTGCCTACACCGACCGTTATATTCAGCAGGACGAGGTATCCGCTGGTTTGTCCGGCTTTAGACGTCGTGACTCTAAGGAGCTTACCACTTTTTCCGCGTCTCTCGCTAACAACGATGGTTCTTCGTGTTCACTCGGAGCAAAACGCCTTATTTCACTTCACACATGCTCTTAACTTAGCGTGATTATCTTTAATTACATTAACATTCACAAGACGATTGTTAACGTCTCAACATTTATTTTATACACATTAGGAGGACCACTCCATAAGATCTGAGACGAATGAGAGGAATGTTTTAAACCAAGGGTAATTTTCCCCAGGCACAGGTCATTGTGGGGGAAGCGTCTCAGTCCCCCACGGGGTCCTTACTCTTATCACACTTTTTACCACTCTTTACCGTGGTCCCGTTAATCACGTTACCCCACTCGCCATACAGGTAACATGTTCGCACTCTTATTATGAATATGGAGGACTATATTAAATCCTTAGGCCACCGGCCGTGATGATTGTGCAATTTCGTGGTTCCATGCTTTCCCAGCTTCTTCACCAATTAAAACAATACCGCCGCCCTATCCCTCCCCCGCTCATTCCGCGCATGCGCCAAGGAAACTCTTGGTTCAATACTCTATTTTCAATTAATTTTTGACTCATATCGGCACATTAAACAACCTATAGTCTCCTATAGTTTCGGAAAATCAAAAATTATTTACACAATAGACACCAGACGCTCTCATCACCTCTCTCACCAACCACCTGATATTACAGTCATCAATATATTACTAAATCATTGACACCATAGCCTTCATTATGATGCTCACTATAGTTTATCAACACATTTATTATATTTGTCATTACTGTAAATTAAGAACACCCACCACACCTTGTTCAGCAACTTATTACTTGCTTTCCACATATTGTGACAATTGTTATTGGTACACTCTACACATCTTTCCTGTGTTGTTCAAGTTGTTGTTTTCAGGGGGAAATTGTTGTGTTTCAGTACTTTTAAGCATGATTCAGGTGTATACCGCAGGAGCAAGACTTCTTGGGAAACCTCTCAGGAGAAGTGAAGTCCCGGGTAGCTGAGACTTCTTGGCTGTCTGTTCGGGCTGACTCAGCTTGGGGGGTGGTATTGACAGCCGACGTGATGGGTCTCGTTGACGGTGCTCCCAGGTGAGGTGCTCAACCCCATTGTCTGAGAGAGCAGTGCATGAGCAGTATTCTGAACCCCGAGGTACCTGGTAGTTCCAGGGGGGTCATTAGGAGGGGGGACAGGGTGGAAGTGCGGTTGGTGCGATGGCGATCAGCCCTCACACTGCAGTCAGCAATGAGCTGCTGGGGACTCTGAGGTCTTACAATGATACATTGTTTAGCCACAGTTCTGTTGCTGATGGATATATCCATTAAACCGTTCAGAAGAATGAGCATTGAGACACACTGCACACCTGTGTGAATTTAGAGTGGGCATTTCCTGGCAATGTGGCCCCCAGCGTTGACACTTATAACATAAACGTTGAGGGAGGGAGGTCTGTACATGAATGTAATAGATCTGTTGAAGGGACTGTGCGGGAGTGAAAATAGGTTGGGCAGAGGTCCCCTGGGCCAGTCCACCTCAGCTTATATCAGACCGTATGGGAAAAGTCGACGAGGGCTGTTCAACTTGCTTGACGCCAGGCGATATTGAGGATTCAAGTTGCTTATTGACGTTTGTGTATGCTGACAATAAGCACTTTTGATGCCCTTGGTGGGGCTGAATCGGAGTTTGATGTTGGCAAATTCGCGAGTGAGAAGTGTGTTATAAATGCGTCCGATTCATTAGGCACAAAGACGTGTTATCCTCATACATGACAAACTTGTCGTTTTCTTAGATTGTCTGTACTACTTCGAAAACCTGTTAGCTTGGTCTCTTGATCAGTGTTGATAGGAATTCTAACCTGACAACTTTGGGAGGTGTGTGCGCCCAATGTATTGCTTTCAGAACCAAGGCTTTCTCTGGAAAGCCTCGTTCTTTTTTTCCGAGCCTTTTTACTAAAATATGTTTCAAAGCTGCCTACTCCATCATTACGTCAACACTATCAGCTATAACTCATAGCTGACAGGGAGTTTCACAATGGCGATGGGCTAAAGAAATACGGCGGGAATAAGATAAGATAAGATATGATTCGTTCGGTATTTAACCCCGGAGGGTTAGCACCCAGGATACCCAAAGAAGTCAGTGCGTCATCAAGGACTGTATAACTTATTTCTCATGTGGGTCTCGCTCAATCTTGTCCCTGTGAGATGCGAACACACACCAGTCGACTATCACCAAGGGTGGGTACTATTTTGCTGTAGGGTGGAACAGGACAACAGGTGTAAGCGAATCGTGTCGAAAATGTTTCACCCGACGTGGAAGGTAAAATCGAACCCGGGCCCCTCCGTGTGTGAAAGCAGGAGAGCTTTAGCCACCAGGGCTCAGTGGCCACAGGAAAAGGTCCAAGGAAGGGATATTTCACCTCGCTAGGACACAGGCAAATATGGGTTAGGTGTTAGTGGCCTGCGGGGTCGCAGTGCATTTTCAAGGTCTCATTCCCCCCCCCACACGGCCCCCCGTCATCAGTCGTTTCGAGAAAGTTACCTATATTGATCACGCGTTTTATAATTACTCCATAGACCCACTAGCTTTAAACACAGTTGCACACCGTGTCTAGGGAAATCGGACAGACCAAATTTTCACTTGTGGACCCAAATAAATCAGCACAAACTTTAATATATTTATTGTATGAACCTCTGGACTCTTGTTACAATTATAAAAGCCTTCTCCAAAGGACATTGTTACCAGGAGGTAACTAGCCTTTTCCAAGAACGAAAACTATTCCAGGGTATCATTAGGATGTCACACAACTCACAACTCTAAGAGTTATGACAAAACCGAAGGCAACGCCGGAAGCACTGCTAGAGAACGTTCACAAAGGCTATTCCGCGGGATTCAGGAAAAGGAGATGTAACTCGCAGTTGTTTAACTTGAGCTTTCAACTTGCTTGGTCTTTACTTAGCGTGCTGTTTAGCCTGATCGGTTGTTTAAACTCGAGCCCTTATCCCATATGTAGATAATGGCTGACGAGGATAGGGCGATACTCGGTGAATAGGGGAAAGTCGAGGGAAGGGACATTCACTCACTGTGACACACGCAGAGTAGGGGATGTAGATTTGTGTTAAGTGGGCAAGTGAGTCTTATAGTGCCATTTTCAAAGATCACCCAGCAGGCCAGACATTCCTCATCTCATTTTAAGACCTTCGTAGGGTACTGATGGTGCACATAGTCCTAAGTCAGTGAAATCAACTCTGCAAATAGTTACAACAAATAACACTGCATAGCACTTAACACTTCTGAGCACAAACTTAGTTATGTTTATAAGTGACCTTCTGGCATGTCCCACTTTAAAAAGTCATGAGTAAAACTGCAATGCTCGTTAAATTGTTCTTAACTAAAGCCAACTACAGGATACACTGGTATGCCAGCAAGCACTGTTAGAATTGTATACGTTAGACTGCTTCGGGGGACAAGAACAGCGCTGTAACTGAACCGGCTACCTTAGCTTGTTATGGACTATAGCTTGGAAGCTGCTTTCAAGCCCTGCTTGATGTGCTTGCTAAGTCCTGTTCATCCACTGGGTATTTGTTTGTTAGCAGGCAAGGTGAGTATGGCACACAGGAGGACATATCTAAGATGAGATGGACGTTGCGGCATCAGAGGAATGACACGGGCACTCGAGCAGCCATTTATGATGTTCTGGCAAAAACAGCCTCTAGACCATATGTAAATAGAGTGAGAGCGACTGGCTGAGTTACAAAAGATCGACGGGGTAGGAGGGGAGAGAGGAGGCGAGGTGGAGTGAAGGTTTGTTGTAGCCTACTAAGCTACTTCAATTCAACTTATTTGTGTTTCACTAGGTATATCACTAGTCTAGGTCTGTTCTTTGTATGAATACTTTCACAACGGCCTTTGACAGTTGAATTTGGAGTAGAGGTAGCCTCAGAAGTCCACTGTTGCTAGAGATCATGATTCAATGGAATGTGTGGACGGACTCGCTCTTGTTATGCATTAGCACGACATACTTTAGCCCAAGTGACCTTTCTTGTGGCATTTTATGGCACATTCCGTCTCGAGCAGGACACTTTGGACGTGGATGTCTTGAAAAAACCACAAAAGAAACACACCGTACCTGTGCTGCTGTCACTGAGGACAGGTTCCACAGTAACTTCATTGCAAGAGTCTTGGTCAGGAATTGCAGCACTTACCACTCGAGAAGGTGAGTGGTACTGTATACTTCAGAATTCTTCTGGGCTGAATCTAGAGCTCTTGCCTGGTCAAAGGCAGCGGCTAAGTCGAGAGTTTTATTCTTTCCCAAAAAACGCTGCTTATTATTGGTGATTGCAGGCCATGATAAAAGCATCCCCGATGGACTCTTCACAATATGAGCAGCTGTCACTGCTTGGGAAAGTGACAGTCCTTACCTAAAATTTTCAGTGCTTGAAGGTATTCCTCTAAGGATCATCAATCTTCTGGCGGCGAGTTTTCAAGGCCCATAGCGTGCAAAGATTTCATTTGTTTGGTTTAATATACTGGGGACTTGAGGGTTTTGATAGCATCTTCGTAGGTATTACACTCAGAAATAGCCTCGTATATCTTAGGTGGGCACAAAATTGATGAGCAGACTTAGTTTATTTTTAGATCTTCTTTAGGAAGGGCTCCCAAGAAGTTTTCGAAAGTCTTTAAACCAGTGCTTCCATTCCTGAGCAGCCGTTGATAAGCTGGGGTCACAGTCTAGCCTCTCAGGTTTCAGTTAACGCTCCATGTTGTGATGTAGTCTAGCTCAGGATCACCACCAAGTAGCCCAGGATTCTTGTTCAATAAATTGTTGTGATAGAAACACCAAGAGTTCTTCGGAGTGACTTTTTGTCTTGAGGCATTGGGAAAGTTCCCATAGAGGTCGTGTCGTTCAGGGTTGGGAATATTGAACCTCCTTCCACTACATAACCAAGGATGCTAACCCTTTTTAAAGTTGAAAAAGTGCACTTTTCCTCATTGTACTGTATTTTTCAACTGGGGTAATGTCTTGTAGATACTGTAGTTCTTCACCATTTTGGTAGCAAATTTGTGGGCATAATGTGGATTAGCTTGCAGGAGCTCTACCTCTTCCACTGACGCAGTGGTTCCAAAAATTTTTCAGCTTGTTACCCAATTTAACATGCCAATAAAGCATGTTACCCCTTTCACAAAATGTTGTTATTATTGATATATATGGCTAAACGTGAACGTATACAGCCTTTCATACTCTGCTAATCCTAGCAAACCATTGAAAACGTAAGAACCACACATACATTATATATAAAATTAATAATAGCTACAAATTCACAGTAACAGTGGGTAAATGCTAACTATATACTGCACAGGGCAGTACACATACATACCAGCTTATGCTTACTGAGGCAAGCTAGGAAGTGAGTGGTGTACTGGTACAGGTCCATCTGGCTACTGAGTGACTTTTGTCAGAAGCATACTTGTCAAAATACTTTTGGGTTTCCACACACTTAGCTATATTATTTCTTCTTTTCTAATTACTCTATATTAGTTTTTGAATGTTTATTGTTATTTGGTTTAACTTTATTTATTACTTATAATAGGTTTACTTTACAACTTTATATACTAAGACAATTAAACAATAATCCTCATACCGGGTACCGCATTGTTTTTCTGATTTTCAGAATTCATACTTTTTTTCTGTCACCCCTCCATTACCCCCAAAAATGGTTAAATTACCCCCAGGGGGTAATTTACCCCCTCAGTTTGGGAAACCACTGGCGTGACTAGAGGATCCGTCTTGTTCATCCTTTGGTGCTCTAGGGTGACGGGTCCAGGATGACATAACCAAGTGGGCACGGAGCGGCTCCCGTAGAGGAACGACGTGATAGTTGAGGAGTCTTTCATGAGGGGTTGCATTAGTAGCTGTGCAACAGGCAATGATCTAATAGAGTGAAGGAGCATAGGTAGGACAGATTTGCATGTTGAACAGGTAGGTTGCTGCGACTTCAATGTCATTGTTAACTGCCTTTCATATAGACCATTGAACGCTCCACTTGACCATTGCCTGAGGGTTGTAGCTTGGTCTGTTCTGCTGTAGGCAATACCTTTGCTAGCAAAAAACTCCTGAAGTTCGTTACTCATGAACGAGGATCCCCTGTCTGAATGGATATAAGTGGCATACCAAAAATAGAGAACAACTGTGAAAGACAACTAATAACAGTTGAAACAGTCATATTTGCACAGGGGAACACAAAGGGAAACCTTGAATATTCATCTACTATGTTAAGGAAATACCTATTCTGATTTGTGCTTGGTAGAGGTCCTTTGAAATCTATTTTCAATCTCTCGAAAGGCTGGGTGGATTTTATGAGAGAGTTCTTCTCTGGCTGATGAAAGTTTGGCTTGCACTCTGCACATACTCTGCATGCTCTGATCACTTGTCGCACATCTTCCACTGAGTAGGGCATGTTCTTTGATTTGACAAAATGGTACAGGCGTGTAACTCCTGGGTGACACAAAGCCTTGTGGAGAGCTGAGAGTGATTGCAAATCATGACATGCTGCTCCACAGTGGGACCTAGAGAATGCATCAGGTGAGATGTTCTCTTGACCCGGTCGGTACAGAATATCAAAGTCTAACACGATAGTTCCATCCTCCAGCGTAATATCTTGCCATTCTTTATCCTACTTTTGTGCTTCTTGTCGAACATATACATCACGGACCGTTGGTCAGTCCTTATGGTGAAATGTGTACCAGTTAAATAATGCCTCCAGTGGCGAACTGCTTCTATGATGGCCTGGGCTTCCTTTTCTACAGCAGCATAACATTTCTCTGATCCTTGAAAAGTTCTCGAAAAGAAGGCTACTGGTCGTCCTGCCTGAGATAAGACTGCAGCAAAGGCAATGTCAGATGCATCCGTTTCCACTTCGAATGGTAGGGACTCATCAATGGCTTGAACTACTGAGTTTTCAATGTCCTCTTTGAGAGTATGGAAAGTGGCTTCTGCTTCTTTGTCACAGGAAATGCGGTAGCACTCAATGGGCGGACTTTACTTGAATAGTTGTAGATCCATTGTGAGTAATAAGCAAAGAGACCAAGAGTTCTTCGGTAGTGACTTTTTGTCTTGAGGCATTGGAAGTTCCTGTGAGGTCGTAGTCGTTCAGGGTCTGGGAATATTGAACCTCCTTCCACTATATAACCAAGGATGCTAAGCCTTTTAGTTGAAAAAGTGCACTTTTCCTCATTGTAGCTGATATTTTTCTTCTTGGCGGCTTCCAAATTCACTGTCAAAGGCAGTTGTGAAAGTATTCATCAAAGGAACAGAAGTAGATGGTCTTATTGATAGTGGCAGCTCAGAGAGTTTCATCAACCTTGACTTAGTTAAACGGCTCTCCTTGACTGTACATCACTCATCAGGTACCGTTTCCATGGCATCAACATCTCTCTCTATTCAGACCTTAGGGTTTTGTAAGGTAAATCTCAGAGTTATTGGAAAGGATTATCAAGATGTACATTTAGCTATTCTGCCACAACTGTGCTCTGATGTTATCCTTGGTCAGGACAAATGTTAAACCTAGGACCCAATCTAACTTTGTTATTTTTTTAAATACACTACCTAACAGTCTTCAAGCTGGCACTGGACAAGCACCTAAAGTCAGTTCCTGATCAGCCGGGCTGTGGCTCTTACGTTGGTTTGCGTGCAGCCAGCAGCAACAGCCTGGTTGATCAGGCTCTGATCCACCAGGAGGCTGGTCACAGCCCGGGGCCGGGGGGGCGTTGACCCCGGAACTCTCTCCAGGTAAACTCCAGGTATTCTACTGAATGTACAGCAATGCAAGCAACCATATGACCTGTCTTTGTAATACTCATTTGTGCTTTATAGTTATCTGTTTACAATAATGTTTTATCACTGATTACATCATTGCTTAGTTAATCTTAAGTTAATTTTAAGCCAGCCCGTAATGCTATGCATATAAGTGGCTTTGGCATGCTGCTCTTACCTGTATTTTTTTGTTATCTCTGTATGTATTTCTAAAATTACTAAATAAATAAATAAATAAAGGTTGTTACTCGTGGTAACTCGTCCAGATTTGAATTATCCAACACCTTGAGCGAGGCTAGTCTTGCTTCCCCTCCCCATCTGCCTGCTGTGCTGACCAACATTCATTCTTCACATTTGTTATTTTAAGGTATACTTTCAACTTTTTAACATGTGTTAATATTATTAGTGTTATTTTGTGAGTGTTGTGAAGTGTTAGGCTTGGTGTGTGCTGGGATAATGTTAGTAACAAAAAAATGTGAGACAAGTTTGGATGGGTTGTAAAACGTGTCAGCTTGTCCATATTGGCCCAAGTTGGTTTCCCACAAGTTTTGTGTTAGTGTTGATGGTTGTTAACTGTTAACTTGGTGAGTATGTTAGAGCGTGTGTGTGTAGTGATGAACCTGCCACACTGACACACCTGCTACACTCTGCGTGCTTAACAGATCTGTGCTCCAGTTTCCAGAATTAAGCCTGACTGCCTTCCACATCCCCCCCCCCAGGCGCTGTATAATCCTCCGGGTTTAGCGCTTCCCCCTTGATTATAATAATAATAATAATGTGTGCTTAACAAGTGATGTGAGGTGAAGCTACACTACCTACACTCACCACAACACTCTCCTACACCTCTCACACTCAACACATCATCAATGCCTCACTAAAACTCTCACCTCAAGGAAGGTTCCTTGATGTTGGTCAGGGGCTCTTGATTTAGGGAATTGGATCCGTGCTCCAGTTCCCCGAATTAAGCCTGAATGCCTTCCACATCCCCCCCCCGGCGCTGTATAATCCTCCGGGTTTAGCGCTTCCCCTTAATTATAATAATAATAATCACTAAAACTCTACACCTAGGACCCCAATGGAAATAAGTCACTGTCTGACTTTTTTGGGTTATCCAGGTTCTCTACACATATGCTGCTATGTATGATAATTCTATGTAACTGTATTTGTGTATACCTGAATAAACTTACCTGGTGGCCTGGTGGCTAAAGCTCCCGCTTCACACACGGAGGACCCGGGTTCGATTCCCGGCGGGTGGAAACATTTCGACACGTTTCCTTACACTGTTGTCTGTTAAGATAAGATAAGATTTCGTTCGGATTTTTAACCCCGGAGGGTTAGCCACCCAGGATAACCCAAGAAAGTCAGTGCGTCATCGAGGACTGTCTAACTTATTTCCATTGGGGTCCTTAATCTTGTCCCCCAGGATGCGACCCACACCAGTCGACTAACACCCAGGTACCTATTTGCTGCTAGATGAACAGGACAACAGGTGTAAGGAAAACGTGTCGAAATGTTTCCACCCGCCGGGAATCGAACCCGGGCCCTCCGTGTGTGAAGCGGGAGCTTTAGCCACCAGGCACCGGGCCACCATAGCAGCAAATAGGTACCTGGGTGTTAGTCGACTGGTGTGGGTCGCATCCTGGGGGACAAGATTAAGGACCCCAATGGAAATAAGTTAGACAGTCCTCGATGACGCACTGACTTTCTTGGGTTATCCTGGGTGGCTAACCCTCGGGGTTAAAAATCCGAACGAAATCTTATCTTATCTTACTTACTTACTAGGAAATAAACGTACAGAGTTTACTATGCCTTAGAAGTAGGTATTGTCTGTGAGTGAGAAGTACCATATAATGAGGTTTAAGAAAGCACCATTTAAAACAGGAATGGAGAGAGTACAAGGTGTATGTAGCTGCACCTCCACACTAGTAGACCAGGCTACCCACCAGGACAAGCTTCAGCGGGTGCCCAGGGTAGAGCAGGGGCAGGCACAGGCTGCCCAGTCCTCACCCCTCACTATGGACTCGTACATGGCAGGCATGAAGGACGAGGAAACACAGGCAGCACAGGCAAAGCTCAGGGAGTATGAAGCTTTGGGTCTTATCAAGGTGAAGTGGAAGAGGTGAGCAACTAATACCACCAGCCCTCACTTGTAGCACCACCAACCCTCATGTAGCACCACCAACCCTCTAGCACGAGCCTTCAAATAGCACCAACCCTCACTTGTAGCACCACCAGCCCTCATATAGCACCACCAGCCCTCACTTGTAGCACCACCAGCCCTCTATATAGCACCACCAGCCCTCACTTGTAGCACCACCAGCCCTCATATGTAGCACCACCAACCCTCTAGCACCAGCCCTCACTTGTAGCACCACCAGCCCTCACTTGTAGCACCACCAGCCCTCATATGTAGCACCACCAACCCTCTAGCACCAGCCCTCACTTGTAGCACCACCAGCCCTCATATAGCACCACCAGCCCTCACTTGTAGCACCACCAGCCCTCATATGTAGCACCACCAACCCTCTAGCACCAGCCCTCACTTGTAGCACCACTAGCCCTCATATGTAGTACTACCAGCCCTCATGTTTACCTGAAGAGTTCTGGGGGTCAACGCCCCCGCGGCCTGATCTGTGACCAGGTTTCATGGTGGATCAGAGCCTGATCAACAGGCTGTTAATGCTGGCTGCACGCAATCCAATGTACGAGCCACAGCCCGGCTGGTCAGGTACGACTTAGGTGCTTGTCCAGTGCCTACTTGAAGACAGCACCTCACTTTGTAGCACTGCCAGCCCTCGAGTAGCACCGCCAGCCCTCGAGTAGCACCAGCCGTCAATGTACACCACCGCCCTCACTTGTACACCACCACCCTCATATGTAGCCCCACCACCCTCAATGGAAATAAGTCACTGTCTGCTTTTTTGGGTTTTATCCCGGTTCTGTACAATTGGTGCTATGTATGATAATTTTTTGAAAAGTATTTGTGTTACCTAATAAACTTACTTACAAAAATTACAAGTAGCACCAGCCCTCATATAGCACCACCCTTGTAGCACCATAGCCTCGTAGCAAAAATCCCCCCTTTTGTAGTTTCCCGCTTGAAAGCCCCACCAGCCATCTATTAGCACCACCACCCTCACTTTACCACCACCAGCCCTCATATAGCCCAACCCTATGTACACCACTAGCCCTTTTAGCACAATTTCCCTCCTTGTAGCACCGCCAGCTCATATGTAGCACCACCACCCTTCTAGTCCCTTTATTTTTTTATATATTTTTGATGGTTCCGAGTTTTTCCACTTCTGGGCCCCGGGCCCTTTGGGGCCAAAGCTGTTGGCGTTTTGTCTGATCAACCAGGTTTTTGTTGCGGGGGTTTCCGCTGCCCTACAATCCGTCACAGTTGGTTGATCAGGACCGGGTTTTGAAGTATTGCCCCAGTTTCTCTTGAAGATTTCTCACTTGTTCCACCCGGTTTTTTTCTGATATCTTCCTTAAGATTTTGAAAATTGGACCACAATGTTGATTCAAATGTTCCCTTATTGTGCCCTTGTGCCCCGTTTTTTCAGGGGTTTATTTTTTTCTTCCCCCCCATACTCTCAATACGTTGTTATGGTATGTGCAGTTTTTGGGACCGGGCCCCTCAAGCACCTTCCAGGTATATATTATTTTTTTTTTATTTATTTATTTATTTATTTTTAAAAAAATCAGAGAAATACAAGGAAAAAAATTTTTAAAGTGCAACATGCCAAAACCCCCTTTTATGCGAGCATTTGGGCACTTAAAATTTTAAATTAAGGGTTAACTAAGAATATATATTCAATGGACAAAATTATTGTAACATAACAATTTTTGTACAAAGAGTATCACAAGGGGATCAAAAGGTCATTTCTGTGTTGCGTTAATCAGTAGAAAGGGTATTAAAGTTAGGTAAAGAAGTTAAATAGTAAAAAAGTTTTATTGGGGCACAGGTTGACATTTATGGGTCAATAATGGGTACATATATGAGATACAATTTTTAGATACAATTATTCAGTATTTATTTAGTTTTGGGTGGTAAGTGATTTTTTAGAAGGACTTGAATTTTTAAAAGTAATGTTTCTTTTTATTCCAGGGAAGAATTCCCGTTTTAGGGCCTTTTATGTGCATTCAAATTCAAATTTAAAGTTTATTCTTATAAGGATTAAATGTGAGTTTACAGAAATTTGGTTTTTGGTGGTTTACTGTAGTAAAATTGTGATTACAGAGTGTTTAAAACCATAGAAAACCTACATGGAGGGTTTTCAGAGTGTACCAAAGAACACTTATACAGGCTAGGTATTACAGAGTGTACCAAGAACACTTGCATGGCTAGGTTTTTCAGAGTGTACCCCTTTTAAAAAAACACTTAGATGGCTAGGGATTACAGGTGACCATAGAACCTTAGCATGGGTAGGGATTAAGAGTGACCACAGAACACTTTTCATGGTAGGTATTACAGAGTGTACCACTAGAACACTTAGCATGGGTAGGTATTACAGAGTGTACCACAGACCTTAAAGGCTAGGTATTACAGAGTGTACCACAGAACACTTAGCTGGCTAGGTATTACAGGGTGTACACTAAACACTTAGCATGGCTAGGTATTTCAGATGTAAAAACCCTAGAAACCTTAGCAGGCTAGGTATTTTCAGATGTACCCCTAGAACACTTAGCATGGCTAGGATTTCAGAGTGTACCACTAGAACGCTTGCAATGGAGGCATTTTTAGGGGGGGGAGACTTAGTTTTTTTTTAATTGTAAAAAAAATTTCAAATTTTGAGGTAAGTTGGATTAGGCTAAATGATAAATACTAGTTTGGAGTTTAGCAATGTGAAAGCTTTTGTTTTGGCACAGTCTAGTTTTAGTATTGGGTATCACAGGATTCTTATTTTTTAAAATTGAGATTAATATTTTTGTTTATGGTCAAATGAGTGAGTGAAAGTGTAAACCACCAGGTGGTATTTGTGTAGTTAGTTGACGGGGTGTATCAGGGAGATAAGATGTTTTCTAATGGCAGTTTTGAAGGTGATGAATGTGTCTGCAGTTCTAGAGTTCTCAGGTAGGGTATTCCAGATTTTAGGGCCTTTGACATACATTGAATTTTTGTAAAGGTTTAGTCAGACACGGGGAATGTCGTAGAGATGTTTGTGTCTGGTATTATGCCTGTGGGTTCTGTCACAACTATCAGAAAGCGTTTTAGGTCAAGGTTGATATTAGAGTTTAAGGCCCTGTAGATGTAGATTGCAGAGTAGTAAGTGTGGATGTACTGAACTAGGAGTAAGTTTAGGTCTACGAAGAGTGGGGGGGTGTGTTGCCAGGGATGGAATTTAGTGATTATTCTTACGCAGCTTTTTGTTGGTGTTATTATTGGCTTTAGGTGTGTTGCTGCAGTTGATCCCCAAGCACAAATAGCATAGGTGAGGTATGGATAAATAAGTGAGTGGTATAGTGTGAGAAGGGTATTTTGTGGCACGTAGTATCGTATCTTGGAGAGGATCCCAACCGTTTTGGATACTTTTTTTGGTTATATGCTGGATATGGGTGCTGAAATTCAGGTTGTTGTCAAGTTATAAGCCTAGGAATTTGCCCCCATTATTTCTGGTAATTAGAGTGTTGTCAATCTTAATGTTAATTTGTGCATCTCCTGCTCTGCTACCAAACATAATATAGTAGGTTTTGTCAGTGTTAAGTGTAAGTTTATTGGCTGTCATCCAAGTCGATATTTTAATCAGCTCCTCATTCACAATGGTGTTGAGGGTGGCAAGATTAGGGTGAGAGATGACATAAGTCGTGTCATCAGCAAAGAGAATGGGTTTCAGGTGTTGGGATACGTTTGGAAGGTCATTGATGTATATGAGGAAGAGCAGGGGACCAAGGACACTTCCCTGCAGAACTCCAGTATCAAATGGCCGTGTTGCTGATGCTGTGTCTTTAATGGTGACATACTGATACCTATTAGTAATGTAAGATTTGAAATAAGCAAGCGCATGGCCTCTTATACTGTAATGATCAAGTTTGTGGAGTAGGATGTCGTGGTCTACTGTGTCAAAAGCTTTTCTTAGGTCAATAAAAATTCCTAGTGGATATTCCTTATTTTCCAATGCTGTGTATAAAGCAGATCTAGCATTTTTTATGATTGCATCATTAGTGCTTTTATTTTTCCTGAATCCAAATTGGCAGGGGTTGAGTATGTTTTGAGCCGTTATAAATGAATAGTCTCCTGTGCACGAGTTTCTCAAAGATTTTTGGATAGCAATGGTAAGTTAGATATTGGCCTATAGTTGTTTAAGTCTGTAGGGTCCACCACCTTTATGTATTGGTGTAACCCTTGCCATCTTGAGTAGTTTTGGGAAGGTGCTAGTCTCTAGTGACTTGTTAAAAAGTAATGAAATAGCATGCGAAAGGACATGGGCCGCTCGCTTGTACAGTAATGGTGGGACATGAGACAGATTCCCCGAGTTATTTTTAAGTGACTTTATAATCTCCGTGACTTCCGTGGGCTCAGTTGGTGCAATGAAGAAGGAATTAGGGAAATTCCCATCTAGGTAGTCCCCGGCATGGGCATTGGTATGTGGGATTTTACTGGCGAGATTAGATCCTATGGTTGAGAAGAAGTCGTTTATCTTGTTAGCTGTGTCAGTGGGATGTAGTGGTGTTTCATTAGGTTTAGTTAGGACAATATTCTTGGTTTTTCTCAGTTTGTGGGTCCCCAGAATCTGAGAGAGTGTTTTCCAGGTCTTTTTTATATCTCCTCTAGTGTCTGTGAATCTACTGGAGTAGTATAGTTGTTTGGCTTTCTTTATTACTTTGGTGAGAGCTGATGAATAGTGTTTAAGAATATCTTTGTGTATTAAGCCCTGTCTGTATTGCTTTTCATATTGGTGTTTCTTGTCAATGGATTTCAGAATGGTGCTGGTTAGCCATGGGCAACCAAGCCGTTTGTTTGTGATCTGTTTTGTTTTTATAGGACAATGTTTGTTGTACCTAAAGTCAGTTCCGGATCAGCTGGGCTGTGGCTCGTACGTTGGTTTGCGTGCAGCCAGCAGCAACAGCCTGGTTGATCAGGCTCTGATCCACCAGGAGGCTGCGGGGGCGTTGACCCCCGGAACTCTCTCCATATCTCTCTCTCTCTCTAGTCTAAGTAATTTGTTAAGAAAAATGTCTGTCCAGTCATCAATACCATTGGCCTTGGAGAATTCTGTAGGCCAATCAATAGTCTCTAGGTCAGCGTGAAACTTCCTTACTGAGGTCTCGTCATGGAGTCTAAATGAGACTTGTTGTATTCAAGTGGTGGTTTACTAATGTTTGTCAGGAGGAAGGTAGGGTAGTGGTCTGTAGTGCTATCTGTGATTATCCCTGATTTAAGGGGGGCTAGTATATTGGTCCATATGTGGTCTATTATGGTTGCACTTGTCTCAGTGAGCCTGGTTGGTTTAGTTATTGTTGGTATGAGAAGTGTGTTGTTCATATTGTTGATGAAATCAGTTACAGGCTGATCATCTAGTAAGCCAAGGTTGATGTTGAAGTCTCCAGCTAAGAGAAGGTGGTGCTTATTCATTTGTCTGTTATTAGTGACTTTAATTTCTCACTAAAATTTGGGATGTTTGTGTGAGGTATCCGGTAAATGGCACCGATTGTTATAGGTGTCTTAAGTTTTTTTACAGTAAAATTAGTAAAAATGTATTCCCCATATTCATCACTAAAGCAAGTGGTGCTAAGACAAGATAATTGGTTAGAGTAATAGATTGCAATACCACCCCCAACTTGGTTTTGGGTTTCAGTTGTGAATTTTCTGGTTTTCCTGGGAGGGGAGATATCATTGTGTCCGCT
>NW_026477679.1:0-10084 GCF_026875155.1 Cherax quadricarinatus
AAAAAAAAAAAAATTTTCCCATTTATAAAAATGTCCCAAAAATTTTCATTGCTTTTCGAGTTTTCTCAGCTAATACAGTATGATTAGTAATCATAATTTTTTTAGGCCTTTTTAATATTTATGCATTTTTTTCATAATATTTAGGAGAGAAAAAAATTACCATGATGGGCTGATAATATATACATGGAGGATACTTGAGGGCCAAGTCTCAAATCAACACACTACCATAGGCATTTACTGGATTGTGAAATATGGGGGAAAAATATAAACTAAACCAAGTAAAAAACAAGAGTGGCAACATTGGACCACATTCTCCACACCTGTTCTGTATGTTTTGCTCATTGTCAATCCTGCCCATCTGTCACTATACATAGGGAATTCCGGGAGGCCCAACATCCCCATAGGTGGGTGAAGGTGAGAGTAATGCCCTGTTCGTGGTCAATTTCTCTGGTTACATTTGAGGTAGACTTGATACTGTTCCACACATTTCATCTATCTCACTGTCTATCACTATGTACAAGGAATTCCGGAAAGCATCTCCTTTGGGTTGGTGGTGATGAGAATATGCCCCTGTCACTTGTCTATTTATTTTTTTTTTTTTTTTTTGGGGTACTGTTTTGAGGGCATGCTGTAATAGGTAGCTAGTAGTAGTAAAGGCCCTGCTGATTATGGCTTCACAAGTTTGTGACTGCAACATACATAGCCCCATATATACGAGTTTCTTGACTGACTTCCTAAGGAAGTCAAGCAGAGTCACATACTTCCTCTGGGGCTCTAGTGTAATGAAACACTGCAACTCATTCATAGCAACATGTTGTGTGAGTTACCTAGGATAAACCCAGAAAGTTATTGTACACCTCTCAATTAGCGATGTACTCGTTTACCAATGCCTCAGACTTACAACAGGCTCTCTGACCAGTATGCATGCCTAAATAATGTATACTAGAGCTGATTTTCTCTATTCTGTTTATTGCAATATACAGTACACTACTGTATAAACATATAAAAATTATACCAGAAATGTTTTAAATGGTGTAAAGGTGACATTAAAACAATATCAATGATAGTTGACACAAACCCACTGCCATTATAGTATGCTCCTCACTTAACGACAGATTCGTTTACCGACGTGCTCTTAGGAACGGAACTCCGTCGTTAAGTGAGGAGAGGCTGTATTAACTTATTGTTACTAGGGCTCAAGTGATAGGCGGCAATCAGAACATCCCAAAATACACAGGTAACTGCAACTATCACATGTGGCAACATACAGGTGATAGTGATTGTTATGCATTGCAGTATGTGAGATGATAGGATACCCAAGTCATTCTCATGACAAAAGACATTAAAGGGTTTCTTAGCTACCTAGGAAAAAGGGGAATAGCTACTGTTACAAAAATTTAGATTTTTTAAAAAACCACAGTATTGAGCGGGGGGGAAATAGATGGGGTAGGTTATCTTATAAAAAAATCTCTGTTGGTATTTCCGGGAATTTTTCTCTGATGTATGGTAGAAAGGGGTGAAAAAATTAACATTCGAAACTATTTATATATTAATAAAATTTACTAAACCCAAGTGTGTGGCTATATTAACCTTTAGGTAAAAGATTCCATATGGCACTAGATCAGTTATATCTTTTAGATGCAGTTTTGGGCTGACAACCATTTTTCCTTATTTTTTCTATAAACCCCGAGGTTCCCTCTCTCCCCTTTAACCCAAAGGGGTATGAGGGGACGGGAGGCGGGGTTGGCTAGCCACGCCCTTTTGCTGTACTGTGAATAGGCGGGCACTATACACATCCCTTCCCTAGAGGGGGAATTCCCCATTTGTCTGTTGTAGTTTTGCAACTTTTGCATACTCCAGTATGAGTGTTAAAGGACTTGAGCAAAAGATTTTCTCTTCATGGGTCCATTTACAAACTTACCTATAACTAAAAAAATGTAATTTATGAAGGTAAATAACAGCCAAAAAAATTTGGGTGTATCTTTGGCTCATGCAATTCTTGTAAATTCTGGAAGATATTTTTCACAGTTAGGGTATTGGCCAAGATTTTTTAATAACTAGAAAAAAAAAAAAAAAAATTTTGTTTGAAATACATTTTAAAAAATTTTTTATTTTTAACATTAATACACAAATTTATCATACTAATCTAATTAAATAAATTGTGCATGGTTTATATAAACAAGTTCAAAAGTCATTTACTCTCCCTGGTCTAAATTTAAATCCGTCTTGATCTCTACAGTGGACCCCCATTTAAAAACCCCTTTTAATCCGTTCCAGAGAGCTAGGCTTTAACCCTTTGACTGTTTCCGACGTATAAATACGTCTTACGAGCCAATGTTTCTGACGTATTTATACGCACAAATTCTAGCGGCTTAAAATCGCGCCCCAAAGGGCCGGGTAGGCCTCAGGGGAGAGAATGGGTCCAGTGGTCAGTGGCACCCTGTAAAAAAAAATCTGGGCCCAGCGGTGCTTTGGGGGAACGCCTTGTCAGCCCATTTTCACCATCCTCTGGGAAAAGTTCCTCACTCCTGGCGGTTTTGGGGGGTTTTTTTGTTCCCAAGGATACTCTAACACGTGAAAATGTCAGTGACAGGAATTAAAGGGGTTTTCAAGTGAGTTTTACCAAAAAAAAGGCCCAGGAAAACGTAAATAGTGACGAAAACCCAGATGACCCAAAAACCTTTTCGACCTCTGGTGGTCCCCGCTTGTTCACTTTCACCTTCGCCTGTACCGGGACGAAAGGGGAAACTTTTTGGTCGTGTACAACACCCTGATGATAGCATGTAGTGAAGTGATTTCATGGTCATTGAAAGCGTTCTGTGACAGTGAGAGTGAATTTTCCCCAGTGAAGCGCCAGTATGTAGACGTAGCATGGGGTTTGGTATGTTTCTATGTTGTTCCAAGGGGAAGGAGAAACCTGGGACACACCCCCGTGGCCCAAACCACGACCTGTAGTGAAGATGACGATATTGTAACGAGGGGTATGAAGGTGAATGGGAGGAGATGGTGGGATATGAGGGTGGCAGGGCCCATTGGCCCCATCACCGGCCACGCTATTTCCACGCGGCTGACTCAGCAAAAAAAACCACCTCCCCCTACCCCACACTCCCACAACCTGCACCCCCCACAACCGCCAGCCACAACCACGGTACAAATCCAGACCCCACCAGAAACCCGCACGGGGATTGGCGGACGGGACGAGTTTGTTCCCGTCCCCATGACTTTGGAAACACAAAGGGGAAAAAAAAGCCATCTTGTCCATTTGGGAACAATGCCAGTGAATGGACTGTTTTTGATTTATTCTTCGAGAACCCCTGATGGACATCATTGTCAGGGAAACCAACAAAAATTGTGAATACACCAGGCAAATACTTTCCCTCCCCCAAAATCACGCTACAAAGGGGAAGGAACAACTGGGCAAGATGTCCCTTTTTTTTGCCACAATAAGCTTATGCCACAGTGTATAAGCACACTGTCACCACATACAAAACCATCGCCGATTTCAACCCCGGGTTTTAGTGACATATAGTGTAAATTTTCCTGATACTGGGGTTTTTTACATTTTTCAGAAAAAACCCGGCCGACAAAAGCGACGGGTATATAAATTTAAGAAATGTGTTAGTACCTGAAACAAAAGTGCGCATGTATTTTATCCTTCGGGAAGTTGTTATTGAGAGCCCTTTGTTTTATTCAAAGGAAGACTTCATTCAAGAAATATTACCAAGCAGAGGAAACGTTTTGGTTAAAGCTATTTGTACTGGTATTGCAGAAGGGGGTCTTTGTTTTAAAATTTTATTGTGAAAAATGGCATAATACTTTGAGAGTACCTGAAGTTTTGGGGTTCCTGGTGAGTGGTTCGAACAATGAGGGAACCAATTGGTAAGGGCTATGTTATTTACTGATAACGGGTACCAACCCCTTCCAGTGATTTTTTGCGAGTGAACTTGACAGACTTTGTGGCACAGTGCGTGTAACGCAAACATATCCCAAGGTTCGACGCTGGCACTCGCAAGGTAGGTGAAACCTTTGCCCCAATGACATCATGGCTTTTCGGTGGCGACAAACGTGAGTCACTTTTTGACATCAGTTCAAAAAGAAACGAAATGGTACCCATGGCAGGGACAACAGGAGCCCAATGAACCCATTCTAAACCCTGCAGCTGTCAGGGACTAAAACCCTAATATGCGTTTAGTGGAAAAATGTGACATAAATTTGGGGTTTGCAGCTGTGTACGCAGATTATAAGTGGTATATCAAACTTTTTTTCCATTTGTTGAAAATTCTATCTAAATGCTATAAATATACAAGTTAAGACCAACAAAACACCAAAAAAAGGGTGAATTTTGCCTGTCAGTAATCAGACAAATAATTGCAAAGTAAAAGGGAAACAACTCCGCAATAGCCACCCCCACAACGTCATCTCTTGAGGCCTGGTGATCACAACCCCAAAAACTGCCTCCTAACTCCCAAGAAAAATGCCAGAAGAGGTGTTAAGTATGATCATACCCAAAACGCCCCAAACACCAGAGACACTCGTTTTTAATTTTGAGGGTGTGAAATGCCCCTCTGCATATACCCTGTTTTTAAAGAGTTCCACAAGCCAGCAGTTTTAGGAACGGCTTTGTGACTGTACATATGTAATATATTATGGAACAATAGTAATAAACATTTTTTTGTATTGTTTGTTTTTTTGTAAACAAAATGTATCACAAACTAATAGTGATAAAATTTGTTCTGTTATTGTGTTGAAATAAAGATGTATATTTTTAACAATGCACCTACTTGGTTCACAGGCCACTAATTTCCTGGGAAAAAAAAAAATTGAAAAATGCAGAAAAAACCCTTTTAATTAGAGTAAAAAAGAATACCGGTGGGGGGGCAGTCGCCCCTTTGCCATACGCACGCGATTTCGCAAACTTTGCGGGTCTATATCTCGGGAAGTAATGGCAAAAAATTTTTTTTTGGCTTAAAAAACCCAGTAAAAAAATTCCTAACATTTTCATAAAAAAAAATAATTTTTTGTTTTTTTTTTAATATTTTTGGGGACATAGAATGACAGTTTCAGAGAGGGGCCCCCGAAACAGCAAAGGGGGTTTAAATGATTAGCTTTTAACCGAAATTAAATTTTTCCCCAAAAAAAAAAATGGAAATTAAATTAACCCTTCCCAAAACCCAAAAAAGAAAAAAAAAATTGCATGAAAAAAATTTTTTTCAGAACACAATTTACATGCACAATAAACATTACTGAAAAACCTTTTTCCTTGATTGTGGGGTTTTGATATATGAGATGGTAGGAGGGCAATGAGCAGGGTTTTTAAAATGTTTGGAAGGGGGAAACCCCAAAAGACTTTGGGTAACAAGTCCTTTTTTGGGGGTTTCCTCCCCCCCTTTTTTTTTTAATGCAACTGGACCCGCTTTTGGGCACGGACCCCCGTCACGCAAAATGTGCCCGAAGCTCGTTTCTCGGTCCCCTTTTAAAATTTCCCTAAAAGGGGACTAAGGGGCATTTAACAAGTTGCCCAAAAAGGTTGGAACCGGGGGTCAGGAAATAACCACCCATAAATTCTTGTACTTTTGTAACATTTTACACATTTCCTTAAACTTTTATGAAAAAACTTCCTTTGTTCTCTTCCCCCACCTTAAGAAATCCCAGAGGTTTGGGGCTGTTGCGTTGCACCTGAAGCTCATGCAGCTCTGAAGTGGTTAGTCTTATCGTCGTCATCCCCAACTTTCCCCTCCTGCCACTAACCTCCAAACCCCAGGACTTCCCCAATGCCACAATAGATTCCAAAAAATGGATAGTTGATGAGGTTGCCCCAAACCTTCAAAATCCCTCTCTTTTACACATTGTGGCCACAATTTTTCCCCCAAGAGAGTTCAAAGTCTTGCTCACCCCCTCCCAAGCCCTTACCCATAAAGGGGGTTTTGTAACTGAGGAACTGAAGTGATCTTTTTCCCGAATCTCTTAGGGGAATTCATGTCGAAGGTCACCCTTTAAAGCACTTTTGAAACATGCTTTTGGGGAAAGTTTTTTGAAATTTGGGGTTCCTGGTCCGTGGGGTGGAGGAAAGGAGTGGATTAGGGGGGCAAAAATTTTAACTTTGAGGCCAAATCCCCCGCAATTTGCTCTTGGGAAATTGTGGGGATGAGCAGGGGCATTGTCCCCTTACAAGGAGGCACTTGAGGTCCAATTTATTTTTTCCCGGAGGTACTGTTTCCGTGGGGGGAAACACTCATAAACCAGTCAGTAAACATGTCTCTAGTGACCCTACTTTACTATTTGCTCTCCACGTCACGCACAAAATTTAGTCTTGACGATATTGTTTTTCTTTAACACACTGGGTTTCAGAAGAACACGAGTAAAAAGGGTTCACTTTGCAGTCCCCACTACATTACTCCAACATTAGAACAGCCTGTCTTTTTATAGGCTTTTGTCCTGGGAGTTTTTCCTCCTGGTAATGAGGTCCCATTTGGCAACCTTTCTTCCAAAAAGGCCTGTTTCGTCAAAACACTCGGGGTTTTAATTTTTTCAGCCTCTACACTCCTAACCCTTTGGGTCCGCCCCTAATCTCGGGTTTAAAGGGAGTGTCCAAAACCCTAAAATCTACGCCCTGAGCTCAGCTCACCTGATAAACTGTGAGTTACATTTGGGCCAATATGAGAAATACATCTATGTGGTATGTGTGCACCACTAAAACAGATCCTCCACACTGTTTTATAAAGAGAGAAAAAAAATGAAATCATGATTTTTTGATTTAAAACAGCAACTTTGCGGTTTTTTTTCGTTGTTTTTTATTTGTATTTGCGTTTTTTGGGCTAATTTTATAGAATGGAAGAATATTTCAGAATAGAGATTATTTGTTGGGTTTTTTAACGGAAATGGTTGAAATGAGCTCAAAGTAGCGGAAATGTAAATTTTTTTTCCGATATTCAAGATAACAAACGACCTCGCACGTCAATACCCAGCTGTGGGTCTAATTACATTCACAAATAGGTATGATATTTTTTACAATTATTACAGTATTTCATAGCATAAATCTTTTATTTTTTGGTGTAATAAAAATTCATTGTGAATAAAAAATCAAAATGGAATTTATTTGTAAAGCCTCAAAACTGACTAAAACAGAGGAAAAGTTATTTTTGTGCCCGAATCCTACATTGTTTATTTGACCCTATTTTGAAAGGAATATTTTGAACTTTTTGTTAAATTGGCCAAATTAACAATTCCGCACTTTATTTTGTATTGAAACAGTTGACTTGGCGATTTCTTGTGCTCAATCGATAGAATAGAAGTAATACTAGTGAAATAGCTAAGAATTTGGTTGATTGGAATAATGTAATTGGCCTAAAATGGGAGTCAAAGTCGGCAAAATCGCCGATTCGTAAATATCGCTGACACATCAAAATTCGCGAGAGCATAATTTCGTCAATTTTCCACCAAATTTCGTACTTTTTGTTTTATTACCTTCACAAAAAGATTCTCTACGATTTCATAAGAAAAAATAACAAATTTTTTTTTTGAAAATTCTTGGACACTGGTGCGTGACTCCAGATTTGGGCCTTGGACCCTGAAAGGGTTAAAATCCTGCACATATTTTTCAGCTGCTTTTTTGTCAGAACTGGCAGCCTCACCATGCCTTATCACACTGTGTATGCCACTACAAATCTTAAATCTCTCAAGCCAGCCTTTGCTGGCCTTAAATTCATCAACAGCAGCACTATTTGGAGGCATTTTCTTAATAAGATTCTCATGCAGCTGCCTTGCCTTTTCACATATGATTGACTGTGAAACTCTGTCTTCTGATAATTGTTTCTCGTTTATCCACACCAACAACAGTCTTTCCACATCTTTGAGTATTTGCGATCTCTGTTTTGTAATCACACTTACACCTTTTGCAATGACAGCTTCCTTGATTGCCTTTTTGTTGTGCAAGATAGTAGTGATGGTTGAATGTGGTTTGTTGTATAACTTTTCCAACTCTGAGATACGCACTCCACTCGTATTTTTCTTACATCTCCTTTTTCAATCGATGATACACCTCGCCCCTTTTACCACAGAGTTGGCACTAGAAGCTTTCTTGGGGCCCATGGTGGCTTATTT
Organism: Cherax quadricarinatus; assembly: GCF_026875155.1. Taxonomy (NCBI): domain Eukaryota; kingdom Metazoa; phylum Arthropoda; class Malacostraca; order Decapoda; family Parastacidae; genus Cherax; species Cherax quadricarinatus. The sequence continues at coordinate 8,101 of NW_026477679.1, forward strand.
AGCAGTTAAAAGCACTAAAAACAATGGAATAATACAAAATGGTATATCGTAGGTACACGTGGAATCAACCGCAATGGCTTGTAAACCATGGCACACTGGCTGGTAGATGGGGTGACTGGCCGGCCCGCTCACGGCACCGAGCAGACACGTTTGTGACGAAAGCTCCTAACCGAGTTTTTAGGTGTTATCCAAGCCAGTTTTTTTACACCAAAGCGAGGTGTTATCCGATTTTGGCGCTATCCGATGCAGGCGTTAACCGAGGGTCCACTGTACTTCTACTTGGCCTCACTTGCCGATATTTATTTGGTATAGTAAAACACAGTACATATGTCTGTATGTAGTGTGTGGAATTGCTGTATACATATACAGTACCATTATTTTTTCTTCGTATTTTGTGAACTAGCACAACAATTTTGGTTATGTATGATTTGAATGTACAGTATTATACTGTACTGTACAATTTTAGGATTGTGTTAGTACATGTATCATAATTACTATATCAGTATTTCTTTCAGCAGATTATGGGTGGTGTAGCACATGGGTGTGTGAGGCATTTCCAGCATATTCATGGTGCACCCAAGTATCATGTCCCTGAATGGTAGCCCAAGCCTTAAAACCCACTATTCCTTTGGCGCAGACTGAGCCAACTTGCCACACTAGTGCTTATCACAGCACATACCAAAATTGCGCCATGTCGCAAGCGTGCGCACCACTCTTCAAACGGTGCCCGAGGCCTTGCCAGCTGACCACGTCACCAAGTCGAAGGTAAGCAAAACACTGATTGTGGCTTTAATGAAAGTGTTTAACAAATGTGGTAGTTTCTGTTGGTAAGTTCTAGGAATATTTCAATGCTTCGTAAATTGTGGGCCAGAATATATCGTGAAAATTAATTGATGTAGTAAAGAAAATCAAGTGATAGTGCTGTATGATAAATTGCACATGGCAAAAGCTTATAGGGTAAAAAAATTTATTAGCATGGTGTGTATTCTAATAAGGAAAAAGCAGTAGAATGCATTGAGAGGTCTTACGTTGTATCTATTATTAATAAAACTTGTAAGATGCAATAATTGTGTGGGAAAGGAAATAAAGATGTCTACAGTTAGACAAAACATTCAAAACAAATTATTGACTGTAGTTCCAGGTTGATACAGGTATGCCATCACATATCCGGCAATCAGTTATTCGGTTCCTTCAGTATTTGGCACTAATTTTGGCTAGCATAATTTCAAATTTCCAGGTCGCAACACCAACCTGCTGGTACTGTTTGGTGGCGCTACTTGCTGCATAAGTCATTCTAATTTCTTTTTCTCCATTTATTGTTATAACCTGCTTGCTTTTAGCCCTAGCCATGGTTCCAATGAAGAAAAGAAATGCTTCTCATTATGTAAAGCACCGACACAGTACATTATCCGTTAAAGATAAGGTGGCTTTGAAGCCACTGTCAGTTGCCATGAGCTCAGTCTCATGATGCAGGAGAATATGCTTTATTATTACGCTAATATCAACACTACAGCTTATTTGCCTATCACAACTGATCTAATATGACATAATAAACAATATAAATAACATAAAACATGTTAAATACCCCAGAATAAATAATATTTGGCATAATACCGAGCAATTCGAAGGAGGTATGAAGAGATATGGTATACAAATACCATTCTCCTATCCCCATCTTGGGGCTTACATTAGAGAAACGGAGTAAGCACAGGCTAACTGTGATATACACTCGTACTGCACCATAAACCTGAAACAAAAAAGTTATTTTCTCTATATAGATTATCACACATAGCAGCATATGTGTAGAGAACCTAGGATAACCCAAAAAAGTCAACGTGGCTTATTTTTAGTACCTGGCTTAGGGTTTGCCATGTACAATCTTTGGTAAATAAATTTGATTCCCACCGGGTAGAAACATTAGACGTGTTTCCCTTTTCACCTGTTGTCTATGTTTACCCATCACTAAAGGATACCCGGGGGGTTT